>JACDJE010000147.1:696380-915295 GCA_016647715.1 Pavo muticus | reverse complement strand
CCCATCCCTTCCCCCACCCTCATCCCCACATCTAATCACACTTACCTCCATTCACTCACTCATCCATCTGTCCATGTACCTGCCCATACACCCATCTAACCCTACATCCCTTCAACCTCCCACTTACCCTTCCAACCACCCATGCTACCCCCTCCCACCCACTTGCTCCTCTCTTCAAATACCCACCCAGCACTGTCCCCGTTCTGGCCAAAGCTGACATTTCATCACTGCAGAGCCCTGGCTTTGCCACATCCCCCTCAACACATGGTGGTCCTCAAGTGTCCCCTCGGTGGCCTTAACCCAGCTGCTCCATGATGCAGCACCATCATGCTAAGCCCCAGGAGCACACGGCCCTGGCAGGAGGAGGGCTGGATAGGGCAAAGGAAAGGCAAAATAGGACAAAATGAGGCATGATGGGGCACCCATGGGCGGGAAGGCCACAGTCCAACTGTGCCAAACTGTTCATGCCACCATCTGGGGCTTGGCACAGTGGGTCAGTTCCCACCATCTTACTCCAAGGGACAGTGGAAGACTGACTGACTGACCAGATTCAGAGACCTCACTTGGAAGAGACAAGGAGCACAGATGGCTCCATCCGAGGCATTAACCCCTCGAAGCACGGCAAGGAATGATGCATTTTCAGCTCCCATGTTTCAAAGATATCCTCATTTTGTTAAAAATACAAAAATGAAATTCTTTTCATGTATGCTTCCTTCAGTCCAAGCAGCAGGAAGGAAGCAGTCAGAAAACCCACAAGCGAAGAGCATACAGTGGCACTCCCTGCTGTAGAGAGGACAGCCAGGCTCCCAGCAACCCCCCACTTTGCTCCTCAGCCTCTCAGCAGCCCCTACTATTTGGAAATGGGGCCAAGTGGGGAACTTGCTGTGCTTGAAGCACTGGTGACATTCATGACGCGGAATGTTGACTGTTTCCATGGACAGGCCCCAAAGGATGGGCCTCTAAAAGCTGACCAAGAGCAGAGCTTGGCACTCTGGGACCAGATGTGTGCAACATCAATTGTTTAGGATGGCAAGATTCTGCAAAGCTGCCAGAGCAGGGAGGGGCTTGCTACTGCCCCCTGTACCCAAGAAGAATATACTGGAAAGCAGGATGAGGATGCCTGACCCACCAAACCTGGTAGTTCTGCTGGCAGCGACTCCAGGCTCCAGAAAGGCCCCCAGGTATTCTTTTAGGAGAGAGACAACAAAGTATAACGTGGTTCCACCAAAAGGTGTGCCACCTTGAAATGAAACCATCAGCTTATTTCCATCAGTACTGCAGGTGCTTGCTTGACATCTTGTGCACAGAGCAGCACCAGCAGCACTTCTGCCAGAGAACGAGTATTGATTTCCAAAGAACCCCCAAAATGCATATGCTTGAGGAAAACAGATTCTGAGTTAGAGAACAGCAGCACCTCAGCCACTGTCATTGTATCACTGACCATGGAGGCTCAGCAGGCCAGGACACCTGCAAGAGCACTTTGCTCCCATCTGTTTCTGATCAGCTCCCCCCACACCACTGTTACCTGCTTCCCACCTCCCCACACACACACTTACCCCCCAGCACCATCCTACTTTCACACACCAAACAGTTTATCCTGCAGAGAAACCCAGTGGCACCTCCCAGTCTGCTCTCACACACAGCACGAGATAACCCCGCTTGGTTTGTAACCATGGAAATAAGGCAGCATTTCCCTCCATCCTGGCCTCATCCATTGCAGAACAGCTGCCTGCTAGGAGAAAGTACTCTGAGCAGAAGGTGCCGGGATCCACGCTGGCACTGCAGCTCTCAGTCCATCTCCTGCACACACAGCTCTCAGAGGCACTTGACACCAACCTTTCTGAGGCTCCGACAGCATACAGATGGGCAGCAACCCATCCTCTTCCTCTGCTGGACAGGGCTTGGGTGCAGAAAGCCACGATTAGAGCAAAAGCAGGGACTGACCTCAGAGCACTGCAGGAGCATCCACAGGAGGCCCTGCAGCTGCGACCGGCTCGCTCCAGCCCATCAAAAAGCAGCCACACAGTGCATGAGATCTGCTGTTCCCATTCCAGCACAGGAACCTGCAAGCACTGAAGACAAACAGAAACCTTCTGCTGCATATCAAACCCATTCACAAGCTCCCTAGAAACTCTGGCATTTCAATTTGTAACCAGCACCTAAGCTTCCTAAGCTCCTGCAGGGATGCCTCCTTGATGATCGTCACTGAACACAATCCCAGCCCTACAGATCACAAACGCATCTGCTGAGTAGGTGGTGCAAGACATGGGTGTTTAATACCATGAAGATTTAGAATCGATGGAAGATCTTGTGCGCAGCCCAGCCTCAGCTCTCCAGCTGAGATCTGCCCTTTAGCTCTCAAGTCCCATATCACAGGCTCACCCTTGCAGGTATTTTCCAAGTGTGTGGGCCGGAGAGGCAGGGGGAAAGCATGATTTTGTGAATGCAGAGTGGAGAGCCAGGCTGAGTCGCCACACCCTCTTTTATACAGTAATTGGATGCAGCAAGAAATACAGGAAGAGATGCTGACAAGCATCAGCTCCCGCCCAAGTCAGAGATTCCCCTAACTCACAGCACTTTCCTTCTTCCTATGTTTAATGGAACCACACACAAAAATTCATTTAAAGTGGGCGTAATGTCAAGACATACCAGTGCCAGACACTGCCCAACTGACTTGTCACAAACACAGCTAATACAGCTCACGCACACACGGCCCAGAGCTGCCACATCCTTCAGATCCTGTGTACCCATACCATCCCCAGCAGGGAGACCGGGCATGCCAGGACTCCTGCTGTGTGGCCTTTGGTTCCTCTTTACTGTTATCTTTCAGTCATCCCAGAAAGTGTCGAGAGGCCAATGGCATCCTGACTGCTTCACCTGCAAATTTTGCCTCAGCATGGAAAAAAGAAAATCTCAAATGAAACTTTGCAATGATCTTCAGTCAGTGCCCCCCAAGACACTGTGAAAGGAGAAATGCAGCTGTTACACATCTGCTTGCCAAAGCTGCCCTGGGTTTTAGAAGAAAGAAAACCCGCTTTCCAAAGCTCCAGGATCTGAAATCCCTGGTAGCAAAAAATTTATTTTCATGACTGAAGACAAGAAGAAATTTATAAATGTATTCTAGCAACCTACCAATAAAATAGCAAATACTTCATCCCTGTGATTTGTACGATCACCTGGGAGCAAACATCCAAAAAGGCTCTGCCGCATGCCACTGACAACCAGGAGCATGAGACCACGTGCACATCACCTGTCCTTACTTCTTCCCAACCCCACAGACGCCAGCAGTCTCTTTTGAAGGTCCGCAGTGTATCCAGACATCATCCGTGTGATAGTGTCCAACGTTAAAAGGAGAAACAATAAAGATTGCGGTGGTAAGCAGCACACTCATTTCAAAGCCCACAAATACATCCACATTGTTAGATTCTCCTAAAAAAAAAAAAAAAAAAGGTAGTTCCAATCCACTTCTTCTCCTGCCAAAGACCACGTGCATTGGCCAATGTTCAGCGCATAAGCAGGCTGTGCTTTGGTCCATCCACTCTCTCCAGCTTCTCAAAGTGTTTTCTGGCATTGCGGATGTTGATCAGCGTAGCTGCAGAAGCTAGGATGGAGAAGGGGCAGGGAGGGGAGAAAAACAGAAAGGATGTGAGAAAATAAACCCTCAGAAGCACCGCCTGAAAGCTGCCTGAGGACAGCGGGTATTTCAGTTCCTATCAGCAAAACTGAACCCAAATCCCTGGGTAGCCTCAGTTCATGCTCCTGAACTCTTCAGTGACCACAGGGTGCTCAGCAGGGGGCCAGGTGTTCTACAGCTTTTACCTGCAGTGGCCAGCACTAGATTTCACTTCAATTTGGAGAAGTGATACAGCATGAAACCGGATCTTCCCTAAGGGGAGCAATGCTCAAAGAGTACCAGCATCCCAACCAACAAGTCCAGGGATCAACCCCTCCTGCTCCCCAGCTGTACAGACGCAATGCTGGAAGGTGCGGGGTGCTTGCTGATCACAGAGCAAACTACACCTATCTAGTCTGCTCACAAGGCAACGTAGAAATCACTCAGCTTCTCATTTGCTGCTCAAGCACGGCAACATCACAGCTCAATAGTTCACTCAGGGTTGCAGAGTTCACACAGGCTTTCCCTAATCCAGTAAAACAATCTTCCTGTCCTCTTCCTGAATAACAGCTGTAAGTCACACAGCTGTCCAGGACCGTGGGCCGGCCTTAAGCACCTCTAATTTTTAACAGCTTCAACTACAGTAGTGAAAGCAACTAAATAATCAAATGTGCCTCTGGCACCGCTGCCTCCAAGTCCTTCAGATAAACAGATGCTGCTATAATTAGAGCCCTCGCCCTGCAGGACAGTTCAGGCAGCAATAGCAGAAACTCACACACGATCCACCTCTGCTTCCTTTTCAAAAAATCTCTGTGGCTGCCAGATCAAAGCAGCCCAAAATAGGTTATTAGATATGACCCATCAAATCAGGTCACATCTGTTATAGTGGTTCCCCACCGTTGCTACAATTCTCTGCTGAACCGCAACAAATAGCTCAGCCCTCCAAGGCACACATCTCTTCTGCAAAGTCATATTCTGACCACCTTCCCCTCCCGCTGCTCGGACAGGGCAAGGCAGTGGCACAGACCCCCCCTATACTCTGAATTACAGTCATTTTCATTGCTTTGCCTGGCGTTTGCTATGTTCTGACAAATGCATTCTGAGCCAGACTTGTCCAGATTTTTGCCTCTGTGAATAAAAACAGGCCAGAAGCTCATTTTTGCTTCAACTTACGTATTGAAGGGTCTGACATAACCACCATCACATATGTATTTGATGTGAAGATGTCAATGAAAGCAGCAAAGTTAGAGTTTCTGACCTCCATGCTCTGGAAAGAAGCCGCCAGCTTACTAAAGAAGGGAAAAAAGAAAGAGTAAATGCACTGTTACTGTAAGAGTGCTCAAAGAGATTTTCCCCCCACATCCCATGTTTATTTGCATTTATTGGCAAGTGTTGCTTGCCAGGATGACCACCAGATAAGACTACAATTCATTTAAAGGAAAAGCTCTAGCTTTAGGCTTAATTGAATCAACAAGAACAACAAAAACCATCTGAGTGTTGATCGATGAAGGTTTGTAACTCAAGAGATACGACCCCACTCTGCCTCTCTGAAGACACTGCGCTCAAGCTGTCAGCACCACCTGCCTTACTGAAGTAATGGCTCAACCATTCCAAAGGAGGTTTACACCCTCTGGGAGTAAGCATAAAGCTGAAATATACCTGGAGACAGCTCTGTATAGCATGCTGCCACTTCTCTGTCCTGTTCAGGCTCTAAACTTCTGGATGTTGCTGACAGACTGTGGAACCACCTGAAGGTGGTTCAAAAGACAAGCTACTCTGAAGTAAGCTTTCTATCTTTCAATTCAAAATACTGACAATTAGTGCTCGTAAGCCCCCTTTCTTCCCAAGCAAGTGTAAGTTTACCAGTCCTGGAATGTCCCTACCCTGCACAGGAGAAAACGGCCCAGAAGAAAACAGCTGTTTCAAAACACCTTTCATCAATCATCAAAGGAGGAAGTTAGGAAAGATAACAAGCTTTGACATATTTAACCATGGTGCTTTCTAGCAGCTAACACAAATCCTCAGACTGCTGAGGAGGCACAGAACTGGTATTTATTTGGAGTTCCCTCGCTTCAGCGTGAAACTGAAATACCTGCCTGGGTATCTTTCCCACCTACTGACTAAACCAGCTCACCTGCAACTTAGTTTGAATTGTTTAATAATGTTGCTGATTTTCTCAAATCTGTGGATATCCCGCTGTTCTTTGCATTGATAGTGAGAAATGACCTGAAAGACAGAAAAAGTGCAGAGTTAGTTACTGATTTCAGTACAGCTTTCTCACGTTCAACAGCAGTTATGAGAAACTGGTGGTGCCCAGCTCAAGGATTCCCTTTGTCTTTGGAAACCATTTGCAGCAATACTAGTGGTGCTTTCGTGGTAAAGAAGGATGCAGTCATACAATCCCCAGGAAGCCTTTAACAAGTGCAGATGTAAATAACATAAGATATGTAAGAAGCATTCCTGTCCATGTGGGGTCTGAACACTCCAACTTAGCAGCCATTTAAATCTTGATTCAAAGAACAAGAAGGTGCAAGGTGGGGAAATGCAAGACCATCACCTCCTGTAGGGCAAACAGACCTTTGACAAATGCTGGAACAGTTTACCTGCAGACTTTCACAGACCAAACCTGAGAAGTGTGCTGCTCTGCAACGTGCAGGATGCCCAGCACTGCACTCAAACCAAAGCAAACTGTTCTCCAGCTCAGACAAGTGGAACAAAGGCGGCTGTTTCCTAGGGAGCTCTCTCTCCATCAATTACCTGAGTCAGACTAAGGTTGTGCTAAGTTGCCTGTGTTCAGATGTGCTTCCCTCCTTCTCCTCCCACACAGATATCTTGCAGCAAGGTGCAGACCTTAGTGCTAGGCTGCCGAGTTGGAAAGGATCGAGTTTTCAGGAGTCCTCGCAAGATGATCCACGCCTACCTCACTCCCACTGCTTCCACATGGCTGGCAGCCTACAGACCTCTCCTCTCCAGCCAAGCCAGCCAACGGACCGAGGAGGGAATCTGCAGCATTAAGTGGGATTGCACACATTCAAGTTGTTGCACCTTCACTCCCACAGAAGCCTCCAAAGGAGTATCATTTCAGTAACACTACACTGTGTGCCTTATAAGAACGATGAAACCAACAGCTACTGAAAGAGTCACATACCCCTGCACAAAGGTGTTAAACTCAATTTTCTACCCATGGAACCATATTTAACAGGCTTTCAGAAATTAAGGTGGGATTGTTTTTATTTGTTTCGTGGTTGTTTTTCTTTTCTTTTTCTTTTTTCCCCTCCTCAAGGAGCTTAGAAAACCATTATCTATTCTCTACACTTACACTTGCCCAACTATTCCTACAGGTACAAGTTTAGCCACATTCACAAATCACATGCATGTCATGAAGGCTTTGGTATCAAAGTTCTTTCCTCAGCTTCCCAGGTTTCTCTGTTACTATGCTTTGAATACAATTTCAGAATAAGATTTCACTTCAGGAGAAAGCAGTTCCTGCAGAAGCTTAAATGTATGAAAACAGTGAGAAGGGAAAAGTCTTTAAAAGCCACCATTACACTGAGAAATCAGTACAGAATTCTTCACTACAAAAACTGTTTTTCAGTAAATAAAATGCATTTTTTGAGTGCATATAAATACCACTACATATCACCATGGTGGAACTATTTACCATCTACATAAGATCAAAAAGCAGAACTTGTCAGGAGATGTCTACTTCTGACAGTAGAAGTGAAAAGAAACAGCACCGTAACTTCAAAATCAAGTCTCTGTTTGGCAAGGAAAGCACTCAGACTTGAAAAGCAATTTCTTCAAGTCAGCAACAGCTCTGCTATAAAGCCCAAAGAGACCAATCTAGAAACTAAGAGTATGGAAAGACAAGCAGCAATGGTGGTTTTAACCAGCATGTTTTACCTTTTGGACACAACAGGTTAGAAGCACAGTTACCACACAGATGGTAACTTCAAAACCCACAGCAACCCAATTGCTTGTGATCCTCTATCCATACTCCAGGTTTGTAGAGCATCAGGCACTTGATAAAAAAAATGATTTAGAAAGAGTTAAAAAGCCAGTCTAGGAGGAACTGAAAAGACTTTTTCAAGCTAAAGAAGGCTCTTGCCCTGTGCAGAGAGGGATTCTGAAAAGAACTCCCATGACCGACAACAGAATGGGGATATGAAACCCCCTCAGAGCCTGGAAGAGGGAAATACCAATTAAGCCCTCATCTCAACAGCTAGACGTGGAAATTTTGGGAAGGTCACATGAGCCACCAAGTCATGTCAGCTACTTTCAATATCACAAGGCCTGGATCAAAGCATTCTGCTATCTGGTGCTGGCACCTCTCTTTGGGCAACTGCCACAACAGCACTTTCCTTCCAGGGAACTCCGTCTAGGCTGGGCAGAGAAACACAAAGGGCAGAACAGCTGTATTCACCAGGAAAGTGGCTCTCTCAAACAGAAGCACTTCATCTGCCTCAATGATCTGAGCAAAGTTCCTCAGGTTCATCTCCAGCTGCTGGACATTGGGGATCAGCTGATAGACTATACTGGACCAAGCCTGTCAACAAAGAAAGACAAGGACTGCATTATCATTTCTGCCTCAGGCCCACACGTTACAAAGCATGCTCAAAAACCATTTGGCAGTTGTGAGCACTTATAGCCTAGGCAAGACTGAAGCACTTCTCCCACTCCATTGTGCATCTGTCTGCTATGCTGAGGGCTACCGGTGGTATCTGTTCTCCTGAGTGAACTCTCCAATAGTCACAAAGTGGCTAGGCAAAGCATTTAAGCAGTGCTAAAAGAATGCCGTGAGCACAACACATGGAGGGCTTCTACTCATTTATTTGTAATTTAACCCAAAATGTTCTGATGCCATTTACAACAGCTAACCTGCAGAAGCAGGAATCACTGTAGACGTAACAAGGGCCAGTCCACAACTAACCGCTCACCCTCCTCATGCTCTTGTTTTCAAGTGAGAGGGGGGAAAAGGCCAGCTATAGCAAGGACAGCGTACAGACCTTGTAAAGCGTTTCATCCCAGATGGAAGTTCTAAAACAAGCACATTCTAAAGGCCGGGAAAGGCGCCTCAAGTCTTCCTCACGCTCTTTAAAAATCTGTGAAGTAAAATGATTAGCAGTTGAGTGTAAATATTTTGGCCTTTGGTGTGGTTACTGTATTGCATTTCTAGCACACACGTCAAACAATACTCAAGCACACACAGCACTGGGGGAAAGAGAGCGGCAGAGCTTGCTGGCTAGGACAGACTGTCAGAAACCCCTTCCACTAGGATAGCAGGGACAAGCAGACCTTGGCTGTCACACAGCAGGAGACTCAAACTTGGAATAACTACGGTGTTATGGAGTGGAAATGAAAGTGTATGTGCACGAGCTTGATAGAGGACCTGAAATCTGACAAGTCCCTAGTCACATGTAAAAAGCTGTGTCTTCATGAACAGAGTAGAAGGGAAGCTCTAGAGAGTTTCACCACTATGAACTGCATTAACAAAGCAGCTCCAAGACAAGAATACAGCCTTTTCCCATCGAGTTCTGCCCTTAGAAGTTATGGTTACAAAAAAAAGAGGGGTAAAACGAAGAGGACAGCCTTGCACCAACATCCAGCAGAAGCAGCAAAAAAAAAAAAAGCAGCAAGAGAGCTGGCACTGTGACCCTGCAAGGGAAGGCACGATGACTACCTTCACCTCACCTTACTGTTTTTAGGAACATGACAGAGCAAGCTGATCTCCAGGACACGCTGTGTAGGCCAACACTTACCATCTTGGGGCCCAAGATACCAAAGGTTTAACAACGATTTACAGGGACAGTGATTTGGCCCAGTTCAAGAGTTTTTTGCATGTTCCTCTGAATAGCAGATACTTTAAAACAGCTTTGATGGGTGTGCAATGATACACACTAAAAATATACTCAAAGTAAGGCCCCTCTTCTGCCTGTCTACCCCCACGCTTCAAGGCCTCACTTGAATTTGCACAACTATATAAATCTAGACAGACAAAACAGCATCACAAAGATCGTAAGAGTCTCCATTCAGTTTGTAGGGAAGAGATGGAAGTGAGGTAAAAGTCCCGAATCAACCCTACAAACAAGCTCATTGAGCTATTTTTGCACTGAGCTGGAGTGCAGAACTAGGAAAGGAGAACCCTCACGGACAGAGGGAAGGCGATCTGGAGCCAAAATGCTGCATGGAAGAAGTCTGTCTCTGCAGGAAGGTCAGGGAGTGGCTGCAGCCATGGGACCTTGCAAAGCTGCCTTCGCTGCTGCCCAGGCACACGCTCACCAGGAACCAGAGCATTTAATGTGACTTCATGCTACAGCCTAAAGGGGCCTCCAAGTTTGCTCCATGTCAGGGAGTGGAAAGCAGCCAGGGATGTACTTGCCAGGCCAAGGCGTCTAACCCACAAGGAATTTTTTCCCTTGGTATCAGGAGCTGGTTGCTTTCATAGCTGAAAAAGCAATGTTGGTAGAAACCCACCATCTCCCAGTCTCCCTGCAACCTTCCAAAAGCCCTGAAGAGAGCAAAACAAAACCTTTCTGGGAGGCTGATCTTCGGCCTCTGCAGGATGCCTCTGGGAACACCTAAGTGTTAAACCAAGGAGTGACCTCTCGGCAAATGGGCCCCACTGGACACCTCGTGACAGGAAGCAGAAGCACCAACTGATAAAAACCTCTTTCTAGTTAACCAGGAAAGTTTCAACCCTTGTTTCTGTTACATTTTAGAACAGTGCTTACGTGAGACTGAAAATGAGAGCTAAAAAGAAGCCATCACTTGTCATCACCACAATCCTCAAAGTCATCCAAATGGTCAGAGGAAAGTTCAAGTTCACCAGATTTCTTTCAGTTTTACCTTCCTTCCCTACCCCCTGGAGCCAAGGTCTGGTAAAAGCATTACAATTGATGCTATAAAAGAAAAAGCTTAAGAGATGAATTTTCCTAGGAAAATTCATCAGGTCTCTTCTCCACTGGACTACATGCACGAGACAGCACTGACATACAGTTTGGAACGGCAAAAAAGGGCTTGGACAGCTCTCAACATGCGAGAAGCCCTTCCAGGAACAGTGCTGATGGATGGGACTGTGTCTGAGGTATGAACAAGCAATGCTTTAGCAGAGTCGAAAGATGCTCTACTTGAAAGCATTTCTATGGCAGCTATCAGCTTCTCACCAAGTCCCGCTGATCCTCCTGCACTAAGTCCATCTTGTGCACTAGACAAAAGATCTTTGCATCGGGAGAGTTCTGAAGAATTGCCTCCAAGCATGACTGGTAGTAGTGCATGTCCTTCTCCAGTTCGCGGCTTTCTACATCAAAGACATAGATGAGGACTTCTACGTTGCGGAAGATGTTGTCCCGTTGACTGGTGAAGTAGTTCTCCATAAAGGTGTCCTGTCTGAGGAGGAGCAGAGCAACAGAACAAGGAGACTCCCATTAGAGCAAGCAGGCTTCAGGACGGTCAGGAAAACGCTGTAAAATATCTCCTGCTAGAGATGTTTACGTGCTGAGCTGCAAACCCCACCGCAGGAGTCCAGAAACAGAGCCCCACAGACAGCTAACTTCCCCAGGATATAAGGCTCCCTAAGCATTTCCAACTGAGCACAGTAGGATGCTCCTGAAGAGCATCTGCTTCCCAGTCTCTCATTAGAAGTGGAAGCTTCCTACAGTCCATAGCTGCTGCTCGGGGCTAGCACAAACAAAGCTACGTTGCTTTGAAAGAGCTGCACACAACAGCAGTAAAACCAACAGTACAGCCCATTTTACAGGATTTAAATGCATTTTGACTAACTTCTGCTGAATACAGCTCAGACAAAACATAAGGACATCGGATTTGGTGAAGCTTAGCTCAGCTCTGCTGAGGCTCTGTCAATGGGAACATTACTTAAAAAGCTGCTTCCAGGAACCATCAATCTTTCCATCACTTCTCAGCATGCACCTCATTCGGATCAAACTTGTGAGATGCAGTTCAAAACCAGCATCACCTCCACCACCACCATTCTCAAGAGAAAGTTCAGGTGAAGGGCTCAGGCTTTTTGCCAGACAAACAATGCAGCCAGCAATGAAAGGGTGGGCCTAAGCACTGCACCTTTCATGTGGAGATAACTCAGACTGCAAGACTGCAATAATCAGGCCAGCCTCTTCCACCCACCTCCATGCACAGGCGTAAGATGTGGCATCCACTCTTCCCAGAACTGCCTCACCAGTTTCACCGTAGCATGCACAAAGTTTGTTCCATTCTCTCCACGCACAAAAAGCATGCTAGTGCCTCGTGGTGCCTGCTCTTGTGACATCCCCAATCTTATTCAACAAGAGTTAACACACAACAGTTTCAAAAGCAAAAAAAAAAGTACCTACCCTCCACAGTCCCAGAGGTTTAATACCAGGTTTCCTAGAAATCTAACATGGGAGTGCTCCACATCAACTGAAAAGAGACAACAGGGAGATTACTAGCTGTGCCACACACCCAGGTCAGAGCCTCCTCAGGCAGCCACAACGCCATCCTCTGCAATACAGCCCACAGTTTATAGCACTCCATCTAAACAGCACTGCTGTGCATAAACCTGTAGCTGTAGACGCTACAGATAAATGCAGCTCCCCTGGTAACCCAGGCCTTCCTGCTTGCTAACCAGGAGACTGCTCTCCTGAGAAGGACAGCAGGCAGTTTCCTTTCAGAAGCATGTTCCCTGATGTTCATGGTATCTTAAGAACACACAACTTCCAGCACGTTCTGCAAGGCTTTACATTAGCCTTAGAAGAAAGAACAAAGAAAAACGCAACACAGTAGCACTAAGAATGAAAGGCACACTTCACAAAAAGACCAAATCTACAGCAAAAACACATACACCATCCTCATGGGCGCCTCACAGTACAGTGTTAGACCGCAGTGATCCAAGCCAGTGTTTCACTGAGTGCTTTTTCACATCAGTGGCTTTGGAGAAAAAGAAGCAAAAGAAGCCAATTAAGATTGGTGCATCATCCTGCCAAAACTCCAGACACGTGGTAAGATCACTGTGCCTCCAGCTGGGCTAGCCATCAGCAGGCTCACAGCAGAGAGGTGTCAGCACCAAAAAGGGACCACGAGGAGGCTCTAAGCACTCCTCCAATAACACGTGTAGCAGCAGAGGCTGCCAACTGATCAAAAAAAGAAAGGATGAAAGTCCAACCATAAAGCAGCAAGGCTGGATACAGCATTCCTTTCTCTTTCGCTTCAGCCTCCACCTGACCTCAGCTGAACTGCTGAGCGAGGTGACAACCAGCAGGCACCCCCTGCTCCTGTCAGGAGAAAGGCAAGGTAGGGCCAGCTGGAGGAACAGCCTCACCCCTCCAAGTGTACAGCGCTGGAGCCCTGAAAATTCCCAGCTCACACAAAAGCAGCCTTACTTGTGGCACCCAGGCGTCGTGTGTCTCTGGCAATGTAGTTTGCAAAGATAATGGACCTCATGCTGGTCTTCCCAGACCCGCTTTTACCCATCAGCAGCACCTGCAGAGATGAGAAAAACAGAATTAGCTACCACAGAGCACTGCCTTCTCCATGGCTCCCGTCTTGCAGCTGTAGCAACCAATTGACAGGACTCTGGTACTACAGACTGAAATGACATCAGAAGAGAACCACACCTGGGAAAGCAGGAGGCGGATGGCATTACCTCCTTGCTTCACATCCTAAAATCCTTCCCATCCTGGTTGCATTCTCAACACCATGCCCACCACCCTTCTATTTCTATTTCGCTCTCTCAGGAATCACTGCCCTTCACGGCACTGCACTCCTTTCAGCATAGTGCTTAACACTCGAAATTCAGCCAGCCTGCAGCCGCTGCTGCCCATAACCCTTTTTCCCACACTCCATGGAAAAGGACCCATTGCCAATCTCCTCCTTCCCCAGCCCTTCGCAGGCTGCAATGTTTTCCAAATGCACTGTCACTGCAACTTCACTGTTGTGGTGAAGGCCTGATGTTTTCAGTGAGAGCAAAGGACCAGTTTTATCTCAAGCCATTAAAACCACGCTGAAAGCAATCACTTGCCTACTCAGCACTGGCATTCTCCACTCATTACTTCTCTCCTAATCTTGCTCTTTCCTTTTTCACAACACGGCTTGGTTTCTCTCCCCTGATAGCGGTGAAATACAAGTTCCATGTTGAGTTTCAGGTGTCAGAACCCTAGAAGAAAGCTAAAAGCAAATGGCACAGCCCAGCTCAGGTACACCAGGCTGCCATGCAGGGAAAACGGTCTCCATCCCAGAATCCAGTCTGCAGGTCCTCAGGCCAAAAGAGAGGCAGCAGCTCTGGCAGCAGAAAACTATGGGATCGTTGAGTGGAGAAGAGGGGGAAACGATCACACAGGGCAAGACTCTGCATCGTGATCTAAAAATAAATACAAAACCAGTGGCAGCCAACGTGGACTTGCTCACAAAAACAGCTGTGAAACAAGTTCCAGTTACAAAGTCAAATCCAGCCTTTGGCAACAGCTCTGAAAATCTATCGTCAAGGATCAGTTTAACGAGAGTACAACCGGCACTGGTGCATTACTCCAGCACCAAGAGCTGGCTGGGAAGGAGCTTGCTCAGTCCTGACCTTGCTGCAAGTGCCTCACAGCAACATGGGCAGCAGTGCCCTGTAGCACTAGGTGCTCTTCTGGGAGCAACTGCAGCACCATAGCAGAGGTGAAGGCCCCTTTCATAAGGAGTTGACCATGCAGTCAGGACATTTACTCAGAGTCCCCCATTTTACTGAGAAGAGACGTGATGGTTTTGTGACAAAGGCTTTTCTCAAAAAGCAGTTGGCTGCTCAGGTTACAGCCACCAGCCTAGCTGAAGCCAGACTCCAGAAAGCTCCATGCAGAACAGGAAAAGAACAGCAGCATCTCCTACTTCACATCACCTTCAGACACTCAGCGTAGCTCCAAGACGCAGAACAAGCCAACCTACAAGGGAACCTAACTCCCAAGCATCAGGCTACAGTGGCCTTTCGGGGAAGTCAGACACCAGCATGCAGGGCCAGAGAGGAAACTCAATCCTCACCCAATGCAGAACGAGAGCTGAGCGCTCCTCACATCACTGCCTGAGCTAATCTGAATTTGCTCACTGCTGGGACACACAAGGCACAGCGCTGCTGTCTCACCCTGCGTTTGGCCTCGCCCTGCCAGGAGCCCTCAGAGCAGTGACGAGCTGCCCACACCAGTTCCTGCAACACCCAGAGGGTCTCCCCAGGCCGGCAGAGCAGGTTGGGGCACATCCTCTTCCCTGACACCGCAGGAAGCCCACAGTCAGCAGAGAGTTTTCGCAACACATACCAGAAACGCTCACGTAGCCGTTACTGGGGATGTGCAGTTCTGCTGCCAGCCTGCCCTCACGTCAGCAAACAAACTCAAATTTGATGCTGGTTTCCAGCACGTTAAGCAAACACTGTGAGAGCCTCAGGAGGCAGCTGACAGCCACAGAACACCCCAAGATACAGACAAGATCACGTAGCCACGATAACAAATGCAGACAGGGAAGGGAAATCGAACTGCTTACCTTTTTCTTCATGGCTGTGCTCGGCATCACCTCCCTGCAGAGACAACAACACTGTTACACTGCTGCAGCTCCCGCCTGCAGGCTGCGCATCAGCCTCAAGCTCCTACCGGCCCCCAGCTCCCACCAGCGCGGTGCAAAGGGGAACCTCCCACCCCGCCACAACCCGGCCGGGTGCTGACAGCTGCTGCTCCGGGCTGCGAGGCCGGGGGAAAAGCAGCCCCTCTGCAGGCGGGCCCCGTCACACGCCCGCGATGAGCAGCATCCCCGTGACTGCAGGCCCAAGCAGGGGAACCGCAAGCGCTTGCCCCACCGCCCCGCTCCCGCGCAGCCGGGCCGCAGCCATCGGGAGCACCTGGCCTCGGCCTCTCCCAGCCCAGCGAGCCGCACACGCAGCGCCGCACGGCTCCACACAGCACAGGTCCCGCCGCGCCCCGCTACCTCTATCCGCGCCGGGCTCCTCCCAGGCCGGTTCGGCGATGCCCGCGGGCGGCGGGAGCCGCGGGGGCGCGTCGCCGGGCTGTCCGCAGCGCTGAGCGGGTCTGAGCGCCCCGCGCTCCGGAGCAGGCCTCAAAGCCACGACCTCGCGTGAACGCGCTGCGCCGCCGGGGTCCCGCCCGCTCTGGCCGCGGCCGCCCCGGCCCCCCCCCGTGGCGCTCACGAGACTCGGCGCTCGGCGGCCTCCGCCGGTCACGTGAGCGCTGCTCCCACCACGCCTCCAAAATCACGTGATAGGGCCCCGCCAACGGCGGCAGGGGCGGGGCGAGGGGAAGGAAGGGGTGGAACTGTTACGCTCTAGCCGCCATGCTGGGTGAGGGCAGCTCTCCTGGTGCCAGGGACTGTGTGGAGGAGGGGCGGCAGCGCGGCCGGGCACAGACTACAGGCGGCCGACTCGATAGCGACCCCGCGGTGTTTACAGGGCGGCCCGACGGGGCTTCGGTACATCCCAGCACAGCGTGGAGGACTGAAACAATGACGGACAGTGAACATTTTGAGGCGGGCTGAGAAAAGTCTCATCAGCGCCTCCCATATGGTCTAGCGGTTAGGATTCCTGGTTTTCACCCAGGCGGCCCGGGTTCGACTCCCGGTATGGGAAGGAGTTCTGTTTTTGCTCCTATCGTTTTGGAGCTGTTCACACGGCAACAAACCTGGCGACCGGAGCCGCCCAGAACTGCCAGAGGTCGACAGCCATGGCGGGCCGCGGCCCCCGCCAGCTTGAAGCGCAGGGTGGCGGTGAGGACGGAGCTGCCGGCGGGGCAGCGTGCGCCAAGTCACGTTTACCAGCACAGCGCAGCCGCCGTTTGCGCCCCTCAGCGAGATTCCAACGCGCGGGCTGTGGGCAAACCCAGGCGGCGGTGCGCTGCGCCCTCACGGCAGAGAACCGAGATAAAACTATAAAGTATACGAAGTTAGTCTGTAGGACGAGTCTAAATGGCATTCCTTCGTACGTTAATAGTCCTTCGCAAAGCGAAGGGAAATGCCGCAGGAAAGCCAAGCTTGCCTGATAATGGCTTTACCAACGCTGCTTATAGACGAACAGCACCCTCGAAGCCCAACGACCAGCAACTGCCGCTCGGTACGCAGCAGCACGCATGTGCATAGCCCGGCCAGCACGGGCCACACAGCGCATGCGCGTACTCCTAGCGGCAGAAAACGGTGCGAGACTTTGCGCATCCGTACGTGTGATGTACTGCGCATGTGCCACCGTACCGCTGTGAAACAGAGCGCAAATGCACTCAGCGCGAGGCAGGTGCATGGGTTACCGTACGGCACCAAATCACGCATGCGCTCTCCCGCCTCGTAGAGCATGGCGGCGCGCGTACGCTTTCCTCTCACGTCGCGCGACAGCGCGCATGCCCACAAGCGCCAACTGCCTCGGGAGCCGTGTGCGCGCGCACCGCCGCGGCGAGAGACGGTACGGTTGCACACTGCCCTCTGCCGCTGGTGCGAGACCGCGCACGCACGCGCTATGTGCAATGCAGCGCGCATGCCCACCGCTCTTTTCTGTCACGGGGAAGCGCGCACGCTTCCTGTTCCCAGCGCGGGGCAGCACGCACGCGTACACGCACCGCCCACCGGCCCGAGACTTAGCGCATGCGCGCGGGCTCCTCTAACGCGATTCCGTGCACATGCGTGTCGTGCGCAGAGCGAGAGCGTGCGCCTGCGCACAGCCTTCTCTCCCGGCCAGCACCCCCGCGCCTGCGCACTCCTCACACTTTCCACCGCGAGGCTTTGCGCATGCGCAGCGCTGACTCCTCCCGTTGGTTCCGTTCTCCAGCGGTCTTTTTATTAGGGGGGGGGAAAAAAAGAAAGAAAAAAATACCCACAGCAAAAACAAAGCTGAATACCAGTCCGGCACCATCACATCTCCCACAGCAGAGAAAAAAGAATGAAGGGAAGGCAGTTTCCTCCTCATCTCAGGAGAGCAAATGACCAGCCTGCTTGTTCGAGTACATAAAAGCTGCAATTCCAAGCTCGTTATTCAAGTGGTGCATTTTGGAGGCTTAATTAATGGATTCGCTCAGACGTTTCAGGTGTTTCTGAAAGGAGCCTCAAAAAACTGAGCAGGGTTGGCTCATTTTTCATATTGCATTCTACGTTTCTCAGAACAGGTGTAAATGAATCGCCATGTAACCTCTGCTGTAATGACTGCAACCCCGAAGGAGTGCGCAAACCATTCCCACTTAATACGAGTTGGCCAACGTTAAAAAAAAAGCCCCGAGGACAAAACACACGAGCTGCCCTCTGCTTTGGTTTAAGAACAATTCACGTGTTCTGGCTGCTTTTTCCCCTGCTTTAGCACAGCAATGGTATGGCGACGCAATTAGCAGCAGCACTGCAACAACATTATTTCCTGTGTTATTTGCAAACCGATGGCTCGAGGCTGTGAAAGTAATGGTTATGTCAGGCAAAACGGAGCCTGGCTCCCAAGCAGACAAAAACAATGTCTTACAAAGATTGAGCAGCTCGTACCTACGAGTGATAGATGAAGCTCCTTATTTATTGCTCTTGAAGGAACTTTGTTCATTGCATTATAGTTCGTACTCCTTTGGTCAATGAAAACTGCCACGCGCCTCCTGGGTTCGTTCTTCATTATTCAACCAAGCAATTTCCTTCTTTCTCAGTCAATAAATTGCTACAGTATTAAATTGGTATTGCTGTAGAAATTAGTCATAGAGCGCAGGCGATACTATATGGAGCCTGGTTAAAATATTCTCCTGAACAGAGCACAACAGCTATATTCGATGAAATAAGTGATAACTCAGTTCTTTTCAGTCTCTTTGGGCCAAATTCTATCATAAGTGTAAATCTAGAGAGAGTCTGCTGATCTCACTGCAATCCTTATGCATTTTTCTCTAACGAAGCAGTGAGCAGAACCTGTCTGGTAGCCTCTGACAGGGAATTAGCATTTACATCACCTCCTAACAGTTAGCTCTGAGATGGCGGGACACGTCCAACCCTCGCTAGTTGGCTAACAAAATGCAGCAAGAAAATAACAAACCATTCATGTCATTTCTAGAAACTGCACTTCTCCTTCCTTCCCAGCTGGATAGCACTGACCTGACAGCCATACTTCAGTTCTACCCATAAGACCAGAGCTGAAAGCTGGCTGACAATGAAAGGTGCGCAGTGAGACACCCAGCAGCACCAAATGAGCACATCTGGTTCCTTCCAGCACCTTCCAAGAAGATGCTGGGGCTATTCCAAGGCACTGTAGCAGAGGAACATAGAGTTAAGGTTTAACCCAGAGAGAAGAGACTTCTGTACCCCACTGCTTTACATATCAGTGACCATGCTGTAGCTCACTCCCCCCACCTTGCATGAGGATCTCTAATCTGGAAGTTGTTGTGCAGTCCTAAAGGGAAAATTCATTTAGCGTGTACAAACAGTGATATATTCATAGAGTCTGTTGGCTTCATTCTCCAGGAAAGCGAAAGTTCAAACTGCTTCATCGGGGAATGAAAATTATCACTGAGCGAGACACAAATGAAGAACTGAGGAATGTAATGCAACTCTAAATTAAATCATCCAGAGAACTGCTTGAAGCCAGGCAGGATGCAGGTTCCCAGGTCAGCACTCTGAGCATACTGAAATACATGCTTGCTCCTGTTGAACTCTGGTGCCCTGTTTATCTTATGTCTTACTCTCTCATACTGCTGTTATCTCATAGGGCCATATTA
The DNA here is from genome assembly GCA_016647715.1 of Pavo muticus. Lineage (NCBI taxonomy): Eukaryota > Metazoa > Chordata > Aves > Galliformes > Phasianidae > Pavo > Pavo muticus. The sequence goes on along the minus strand of JACDJE010000147.1, from coordinate 896,005 downwards.
AGTAACCTAGTTAGAGAGACCTGGGTTTGCAGCATGTTTATTTTGTCCCTCTTTGCATGTTTTCACTCTGTCTGTCCACAATGACCAGCTATTAGTGGTAAAATTGTGCATGACTATGCCTGAGAGGAAAGAAAAAGAAGAGTCTGGGATGCATCCCCCCATTTTTCCCAAAGGGATATGTTTGTGTCTGTTCTTAACCCTTTCAAGCAGCCCTAAAATACATTTAGAGAGAAGCAAGTGGAAGGGAAGGCTGTAAATAGCTTCACACATACGAAACGATAAACTGTAGAAATAATGATGATTTGCCAAAAGACAATTAAGATAAATCACCCTCTGTCAGGAAAAAAAAAAAAAAAGAGGAGTAGGGTGTAGTACAAAAGTCATGAAATGCCATGGGATGGTTCCACCACAGCGTTCTTTCTGTTCCCTTCTCCTAGTGTGGAGACAGAGACTCCTTGAGGGAATCAGCTGGGCTCACACAGCCAGCCCAAGGTCTCCAGAAGAGCCACCAGCCTTTGGGGATGTCTGACAGGACAGACTGATGGCTTTAATAATGGGACGCACCTGCAATGTGCTGAAGGATGTTTCTGCACCTTCACTGCCTTTGCTGCTAAACACTAAAACGTGAGTCTGTACCAGCTGAGCCTGATCCGCATAAAACCTACAGGAAAAAAACCCAACAACAGTATCCTGGCTCTTCTTCCTCGTTAACAGTGGTTCATTTGCATTTTGTAGTCATTCATCATCTCAAAGCACAGGCACACAGTTGAAAGTGAATATATTACTGCAAATTGCCACCTGCCTGCTACCTTGTGTAACTAAGTGCATATTCGCTCTCAGCCAATTTCATGTGTAAAATGGATTTTATCTCACTGCTGGGGTGCAAGCAGAGTGTTACTGCAGCTCAGCTATCAGACAATAATTTGATAAACCGCTTGGTTGTGATCACATACAAACATGCTGGCTTAGTTTGCCTTTGTATTTATAGCCTGCCTCGCTTCTTAGATATGGTCTGGGACAGCCTGGTGTGGTTCATCTGCCAATCCCTTTCAACCCACGCTGTAAACAAAAACAGGTTCAAGCCTGGCCTGCTTCTAGCTCAGTCTTTCATCAGTGAGTTGAGCCCTGTCCCAGAGGAGGCAGTTATCCACGACCAGTGTGGTAAGCACAGCCTTCAGACAAAACTCCTGGGCTGAGGTTGTTTCATGGCACACTATCTTAGCTCCAGGACAGAACAGCTAGCTTGACCTATATGATTTTAACCTTCCACTTAAGTGAAGATGTTCCTCTGATGTGAGTCACTGGACCGTTGTTTAGTCAGGCATGCTGTATGATCCAGGATTTACTCAGAGCAAAGTAGCTTCAAGACAGGAAGCCACAACAGACCAAGGCTTATCCTGACAACAGGATGCTCATTGGTAAGCAGGCCCCTAAATATGGTATTGGAGCAATTTGTCTGCAGTTCTACTGAGCAGGGCACCGGGTGAGCTGCAGATGGCTGACATTTCCAAAGGACTTATGCCCATGGAAACAATCCTTGCAGCCCCTCTGGCACCCACCCTTTGGTCATTCATGCATTCAGACAGACCAGCTTTAACAATGCATTTTAATCCTTGCAGTCAGTGATATGTGCAATGACATACAGCTTAAAGCAGCGATACTGAATTATTTAGGTCTTTGGAAATAAGCTTAATGCAAAAGGAGCTTTTCAGAATATGACAATAGACAGTGGTTTCCAAAAGCTTTGCAAAATGTGAGCGCTGCCCAGAATGAAGGAGAACCCCCAGGGCTGAATCAGCACAACTGACCCTGGAAACTGAAGCGACTGGAAGAAGCAGGGAACACAGACACCTTGCAATCCCACCTTGCAATCCAAGAGACAGATATTACAAATAGGATATACATGATCTGACCTTAAAAACGTTACGCAGTCACTTCTGCCCAGATTCAGCAGCAGTGCCCAAGTGGGGAACTTGCACAAAAGGAAACGTTTTGGCCATCGGTGCTTCTAGGCTAAGGGTGCTTTATGGATGCCAGTCACTCCTGATCCCAGCTGTGAGCAACCAAGGCTGAAACAGACTGAAATGCACTGCTGGCATAAGTTGGCAATCATGTACTCTGTTGTACATATTCAACAAAGCAATATTTCTGAGAAATGGTAATTCTGCTGTCTCCTAATTTCTGAATTCCTGACCAGAAAGTATTAGCATTTCTTTTAAATTCCTTGCACAGATCTTGCCACTGACCTAGAAATAATTTTCATCTGATAGGCTATTTTGTTGGATGGCAATTAACTAAATTCACTCTGAAGTTTATTTACTTTAGGAAATAAAATCTGCTCTGTACCTGGTTTTGTTTCCAGAAACGGAAGAAAACCAGTGCTTTGGGAATTTGTCTCCCTTCCAACACTCTCCCCATTCATTTAATGGCAATCAAAATAATGCTAATCCTGGCAACACTTGCTGCAGTGATAAAAACGTTGTCTAGGCAAATCCAAACCCTCTGTTTGTCAGCTCCATACAATCCTACCAACACTGCTAATGAAGATTAAACTCTTTCATGGCAGAAACTTTAGAGAGACACAGCACCCCGCGTAACACTGATGCTTCCTCCAGTATGTTAATTTTCTTACCAGTAACACTGCTTCGTATGTCACCGCTAATTGCTGATAGTTTTTATTCCCTTAAGGAATGCTGCTTCTGATCTATACCATTTGATCTGTTCTTGATGCTAACTGTTAGAGCTCATGAATAATTTTACCGATGTTTAGCTTCAATTTTTGCTGCCTCAGCTTCAGGTCATCACTCTCTGTCCTGTCCCATATGAAATGGATTTATGCTGTCCCCCAGGAAAGGAATTAACAAAGTAAGGAACATGCACTAGGTGACCTTGAAGACAAAGCCCCAGTTATGTCTCCTCAGAGAAATTTCTCTCCTAAATTATAAAAATGTAGTTGTCTCCATCTTTCTGTTGCCAAAGTCTTCATTACAATGCCCTCAAAGTCAGACCCTGCCCAACAAGTAGCACCGTTTATTACTGATCATCAGTGATTAAGTCACTTTTAATAGTACAAAAGAGTACTCATTTTCTCCTGAGTTTCATATTCTTTAACCTAAGCAGTCACATCCTTGGGCTTCAAAAGAAAGTTTGGGCTGCTTGTACTGCGAAGAGATAATTCTCCTAAGGACTGAAGATAAGACTCGTGCCCATTTCTATGAATACCAGCTCGCCAGCAGCGTGCTCAGAGCAGCAGGAAAGAGAAGATGATGTCTTTTACAAGACAGATGACCCAATCAAGAAAAACCCACCTGGGCCCAATGCTACAGTTCTTTGTATGAAGCGTTCAGAGCTGAAGGAGTGATTCACTCCACAGATAACCAAAAACACAGAGAGCAACTAAGCAAAATAGAGACACTGCACAAAAGCCAATGGATTTATTGCTCTTACTGTTTGTATTGTGGAGATGAGTACTTCAGAGCTGTGTCTTCCAGGGAAGAAGAGAAGCATGAAAGATTGAACTAATCACATTAGCAATAACAATAATTGCAAACAACCTCACTGAGTATATAAGACTTCTGAAAAGAGATATAATTTAAGTGGCCTCTTTGCTGTTCCCCAGAAAATCAGCTGTTTTTAGAGGAAAGACAGCATGAATAAGAGGGCCTTAAGGAAGCCCTAACCCTGAGAAAATAAATCCAGTTGCGACGCAAGCAGATAAACTGGCTGAAAATAAATGAGAAAGAAGTTACAGGCCCTTCACTTCTACCAGATGATACAGGAACTTCATATATATTTTTCCCCTAAGAAAAAATAAGCCACCTCTGAAAGCATTTGAACCTATCAATCAGCAAAATATTCTTTGAAATGTCAACAGATTGAGATCTGCCTTATCAGGACACCAAGAAGCTTAAAAACTCCTAATTATTTTAGGATGAGATGCCATCTAAATAATTACCCAGGTTTGTATTTGATCGAATAGTGGCAGCTAAGTCCCACAGAAGATTCAGAATACTGATGCTCCACTGATTTTGGGAGTACTTCACAGCCAGTCGCCTCTGGCTCTTGTGCTGATGAAGACTCGTGGTGTGTGGCCCTGTATCAAGCACGGAATGGGACTGCTACACAACCCACCTCGGGTTGGTTAACAGGACTACAGCAAGAACACCAAAAGTGCTTTCTGACAACTCTTTGGGTCTCTATGCGGTTTGGTGCTCCCTCATCTGTGGAAAGTAATTCTGCCCAGACTTGGAAAGGAAATTCGTACTTAAGACAGCCACGTTGAAGTTGTTTGAATCCTGGTGATTTAGGAGATGAGAGCCCTGTGCTTTCATGGACTGAAAGCTGAAAAAGAGCTGGAAAGCTGAGTGGGTTTCAGACGCAGACTTGCAGAGAGCAGCATGGCTCTCAGGCAGATTTGTTGTCAGCTCCCCTGAAGCCACTGGAGCAATGACAGCTGATACTGACAATTCACCTCAGGGGGAACATCTACAGTTATATGAACAGGAAAAAAGATATGCAAGAACGTGGTTTGTCTCAAGACACCCACAGCTGGAAGCTTTCCCTTCAGACAAGAACCTCCATAACTTCTTTACAAAGGTCCTTACAAAGCAGGTGGCTGCTCGCAGAGATGGGAGAAAAGGATGAGATGAGGCTCTTGCTACAGTCCCCTGCAGCTCTTGCTATTGTCTTCCTGCAGCCAGAGCTATTGGAGGGAAACATTCCACATCTGTGTCTGTAGTCCCACTGTTGGTATATACGTGCAAAACTGGCCAGCAGATTTATCATTTTGCCAGCCAAAAGGCCACGTTTGCCAGTACGACCTTTCTTTAAATTCTGTGAATGGAATAGGGAAATACGAAATTAATTTTAAAACTGTGAAGTCAATAGAAAAAAATAAATTCCAGCAAAACCAAGATTTACCCTTTTAATTGCTGTAAATGCATGCAAGCTCTTTGTTCTTACACTGGATTTGATTTTCAATCACCTAATATAAGTTCTCTTCTCAAGAAAGCAGAACATCCTTTAGTAGCATGTTTCTGAAGTATTTGGTTAATGATACAAAATTAAGAAGAATATCTGTAGTGGTTCAAGTGACAGCCATAACAGACAGTGATTACTGTTAGAATCGGTGTCATTATTAAGACTAATAAACAAATACTGATTAGTATCAAAAGAAACCAATGAATTTTCATAAGATACTCTTTTAGGGAATGTGAGCAATTTCTAGATATGCTTTCAACACACATACCATTCTGACTGTAGGTACTCTTGTCCCATATGCCTGTGGATTGGTAACGTTTTTATTATGTGTCCATAACTATATGGCCATCTAAAAAATACATCCATTTTTCTTACACTGATTTGAGCTTTCATGCTCCTTCTTCCTAGTTAAAACAAAACATAACCACCTGATGTTCTTTGATGTGATTTCCAAAACATAATTAACAAACACAGAGATAGGCTTTCATGTTAAAAGGAAATAAAAACCATAGTACAGTAAGGAACATATTTGGTCATGATGACTCCCAAACTATTGATGCTTGCAACTGCAGCGCAGCTGATCCAAAAGCTTCTTTCAGCCACGCAGTTGTCTACAAAGGAAAATCTTTTTTATTCAAAGGACCATGCCAAGATACATACTAATTACAGAAATGCCCTTCTTTTGCAAAACCACTGTTCTACTTAGTCCAGTGACAAATTGCCAAATATATGTAGTTTAAGTAGGTAATAATAATAATAATAAGAGCAGTTAGGTCTAAGGTCAGCCCAGGAAATACCAACAGTGACTCAGGAACATGGCCCAGGCAAGGACAGTGTGCCCTGGGCTGAGCTGGGACGGGGCCCTTGGGTCAGGGGCTGTGGGTCCTCTGTGAAGGTTTGTTAGCTCCCTGGTGCAGGTTACTGTGAACTCACCTGAGGGATTACTTATAAATTCAGTAGCCTCATCTAATCTTTTACCTTTGATCACATTTCATGACTCTTCCCATTTCTTGTAGCGCCTTGCCTTGATGTTGCATCTAACAAAAGGCTCCATACAGCGTTCCTCAGTGTCAGCCCCTGCCCTTCCGCGGCAGCTCTGGGACCATTGTCACCCAGCTGCTATTTCTCAGTTCCTAGGGAAAACACAAATAATCACTGAGACACAATCATAGCAATAGGTCTGCAAAAAACAATAGGCATAAGGAACAAACTGAAATTTGGCTCTAGACAGACATGTACTAAAACAAGGCCTGGCGAGATGAAAGGAGGAAACAGTGAGTGAAAAGGAGTCTCCAGGGCCTTGTCCTCTTTTTATTTATGCCATACCGAGACATACCAGACAACAAAGACACAGATACAAAAAAGCCAAGTCTTTGTTTTCCTTGTGATTATATGCGTCAAGCAAAGGGATGAGTTATATACAAGAAGTTCTATCTGAAATACCTTGTTTTCTTGCCTCTGAACCACAATGCAAGGTATTAATTTAAGGGAAAAAATTGTGCCATCCAAAATATCAACAACTTCTATTTATTAAAACAAAAAATGTTTAGCATTGCAGTGAGAATGAGGCGTTTATTCCAAGTCTATTTTCTACTCAACAGTCTAACTAGTTTCCTGCTGTGCTGCGTCCCTAATAGGCCCATGGATTAAAAACAAAGTTTCTTCTGCTAAATGAGACTTCAGACTTATGCAAGGAGAGACTACCTATTGCAAAGAAGGGAAAGTTGAAAAATAAAAGAAAGGGGAAAAAAAAAAAGAAGTTTCTTAAGCCCTTTGCTGCCCTCTGGTCTCCCTGGAGGATTCAGAGACAGAAAACACAGAGAAACAGACTGACTTGTTGGAGGCTGAACTGGAATTTTCTGTGTATTTTAATGACTGACATGGACACAACAGAGGTATTGCTATGAGGGGCCTGTAAGAGGCCAATGGCATTGCAAGTGTTGCACCAAATGCTAACTCTTTCCTCCTGTTACCAGTATCACTGGATCATAAAATGGCTTGGGTTGGAAGGGACCTCAAACACCACTCAGTCCCAACCCCTGCCATGGGCTGGCTGCCCCCACCAGCTCAAGCTGGCCAAGGTCCCATCCCACCTGGCCTTGAGCACCTCTGGGGATGGGGCACCACAGCCCTCTGGCAGCAGTGCCAGGGCCTTACCACCCTCTGAGTAAAGAATGTTTTCCTAACATCTAACCTAAATTCCCCCTCTTTTAGTTTTAAACCATTTCCCCTTGTCCTATCACTGTCTTCTTCTGCCTGTAGGCCGAAGCTCATCATCTTTGTGAAGAAATGTTAGATGTTCAATTTGGCCATCCTCATACAAAGATTGCTGTAGTAAAGGGGGAAAATACTTTTTTTTTTGCCCTGACCGTGGTTTGATGCTTAGGTAGCATCATTTGAGGGCTTCAAAACACAGCTGCAGCAAATTATCTGGCTCAGAAATATTATAGAAATAGTTGAATAGTTTTGCAGCGTCCACTTTTTTTTTTATTGATAGGTATTACATGATTACCAGTGCCTATTTATGGGTATGGGGTTTGGCACTGCCAACAGAGAAACTAAAGCACATTTCAAGATCAAAGTACAGGATAGAAATACAGTGTACAAGAGTTCTGGAGCATTATAAATTTCTTATGTTATTATTTCAGATATATCTGGGGAAGATATTTGCTCCATCTGAAGTTCCTGGAAGGCTTTGCATTGCTTTCAGTGAGCCCAATTGCAGCCCAGAAAGAGCTGACCTAAATCTACAATAAGGTATAGAGAAGGAAACAGATTTAGATTTGAATCTCAACTCCATCACTGAATTTCTTCATTAGTTTTGGTAAATCATTTTGACTTTTATTACTTCTATGTCCAATTCTCAATTTCCAAGATAAGAATCAGTTCTTTTTCACACAGCACAGCAAGGATCCTTTAAAAAAAAATCACATAAAATACAATGCCTCCATCTGAGGGAAGATGGATAGATAACTGAATATATCTTCTTAGAAGAAAACAGCTTTAAAAAGCCAGAAAAATCTCTTTATGTCCATAAGGACAGCTGAAAACCTGACTAGACATTAGAATAGGCTGCAGAGCGTGCTTAAAGCTGCCAAGAAAGCCCTGGGCAGAAAAGAGTTCCAGATTCCAGTATTAATTTTCAAGGATTTTGCTTTTAAAAATGAAGTCCATATGCATGTTTAGTTTGCAGCTTTTATCTGGTCTTGAAAGACAGTTGGGGCACCAGATGTCCTGCAAACTAACTGGTCCTTATTTCGCTTGCATCATGAATGACAGAAAGGCTGGAAGACTAATTTCAAGATTATCTGTAGCATTGTTTTCGGTGTGAACCTGGTGGCAAGGAATGCAAGAGGTTCTGTGAAGCTGGTATTTCACCAGGGCAGCAGAACAGGCTTCACATTCACAGCATGGGGAGGAATCACAGCTCCCTTTTCTCCATTAGAAATTTTGATGCAAGATTAAACACTGATGTCCATGAAATATTTTACCTGGCCTCTGACAGAAGATTAAGTGACTTAGAAGAGTTGGATTTATCGTGGGAAATGTCTCATGAAGCTTAAGTTCAGGATGGTTGTCAGAATTCTGAGTAGAAGCCGTTAAACATAAGGCTCTTTATCTGGATTTTAATATACCAAGACTTGGACTACAGGCGACACTGGTGCTGCAGAAGTATAGCAGTACAGCAGCTGGTTATCTTTCTCACATCCTGTATGTCCCCAACGAGAGCACAGTAAAGTCACCTGTGGCATGTTCCCACGTACAGCAGCCAGCAAGGGCTCCTGTGCAGTCCCAACTCCAATCTTTCATTTCTATCTCCAGTTGCATGCAGGCAGAACTCTTCAGCAAAGGCAATGAAAGGATTTCTTCAGCTCTGCTTCCCCTGCACATCCTACCAGTCTCTGAGAGCATGGTCACACTGGACACATAAAGCAGCATTTCCTCTCGAAACTGAGCACGTTTTAGCACTGCAGATACAGACACCACACCTGGCAGTGTTACCAGTGCTTTGCTCAGAACCAAACTGCATTCAGGCCACATATGCAAATTCTTCTCCATTTTGGAAGAGAGTTGGGCTGAGAGGGAAGAATAAATAAATAAATATTTTCTTCTCCTTCATTTTCTTAAAGCCAGAGAGAGAAATAAACTAATTAGGGCTGAGTTTTCCACTAGAGTAGGCTTGTTAAAAATTTGCTAGCAAACTTATCATTTAAATGAATAAATCTAGTGTATATGAACACACTGGCAGATATTTCTCATTGCACAGGTCTGCCACAGTCGTTTACAGGCAGAAGCATTTCCTTCCAATTCTCTTTTATTGTGTTGAACACAGAGGGCTCCTGTCAGACACAGCTCTGCTAACACACCTGATCCAAATTTACAACAGCAGCTATACTGTAATCCTCTGTCCAAATACTCAATGGGCTGTGTGCTTCCATCCACACCCACTCCTGTGTTTGAACGTACACCCTGAGCCATCCAAGAGCTCAGAAGTTTCATTTTAGCCCCTTTTTACATTATGCAATTTATTCCAGGACCAAAAGTCTTGCACACAGAAAACCAAACATATCCTTTGAGCAGCATACAGGAACTGCAACTAGAATGGCATTTCCCAAATGAGATAGATCTCCAACTTGCAGCGAAAATCTAGGGCTCCAGCACACTCCTGAGCTGCTCTGTGCCCATTAATAGGATCAGACTCAGTAGAGGTTCGGACTGGCAATCCCTACTCCATGAGAATGTGTTCTCTTGGATTCAGCCTCCAAAGCAGTCCCAGTTGGGAAGGAGGTCATTTCTTCCATTCTGCAGTGGAATGAGTTCTCCCTGCACACGCCTTTGCAGCTGAAAATCTTTGGCATGCCAATGGGGAGCCTGGTGCCTGGCACAGCTGGCCCTGCAGTATTACATCTAACCTGTCAGAGCTCATTTTCAATCTCGTTATTCTGGGGGCTGGTGCACTGCCAAATCATCTCCAATGGTTCAGCAGCACAGGATCCCCTGGGGTGTATTTTGTTTTCAAATATCTCTCTCCAGCCTCACACAACAAAGCTCTGTCATAAAACCTGCGCAGAGAGCATATTTCTGTGCTTACTAACACAAACTAGTGGCATGTGTATCTGGCTCTGAAAGTCCATGCCGGCGTTGGTCTACCTGTTATCACAAGCATCTCTGCTTGGGCTGACAGTCCCGTGTTTGCAATGCTGAGCAGACCAAAAAACAGCCTTCCTATAGATGAAAAGTCCTTTCTGGAAATACAGGCTTCTATTTTCACTCTCCCTATGTTCAGCAGTAACTAAATACACAGTACGTCACACCAGCTTGAGTTGTTTGGAAATGCGTTTTCCCTCTCCTTTTCACCCCCTAGACCTGAATCTTTCTTTTTGCAGCATTTTCTCTTGCAGCCCATATGAATCAGAGTGAAGTATGCAAGAAGTATTCTACATCTGCTACCTGTTCTTCCTGCTTCACTATGCTCATCTGCTCTGCAAGAACAGGCAGACTTGCCAAGTTGCATGCATCAGCATCACAAAGCAGAAATGTTGCCAGCTCCAGGTACCTTAAAAAGGAAAAAAGACTGATTCAGGGAAGTCTGCATCCCCTTAAAACAGTGCAAAGAAGATAGGGCAATTGTGTACATGGAATATTACTTGAAGTTGGAAGGTAGAGTTACAAGAAATAATATATCCAACATCTTCCAATCTTCCAAAAAGAACTAAGGAACATAAAATCACAAAAAGATTAAGATCCATACAGTATTTTCTTGCCCTGCAAGAAGCTTATGGAAGATTCCTATGAGTGACATGTTAGCTTTCTACCCTTGAAAAGTAACACTCTCTTTTCTTGAAATGCAGTAGGAAGAACTATTTTCCATGAATATCTAAGAAGTAACAAGCCTGAGAACGCTAAACTAAAGGAGCAGTTACATATCTTGCTATGTAACAGGTTTCAATATATACTGAACAGGAATGTGAAATATTCAGTGAAGAACTTAGAAGGATATTTGTTAAGATGAGAGGACTATCAGAACCTCTGTCGTGTCTCAGTTATTGAATGGTCATAGTGTGGTGTCAGTTTGAGAAGAGATGGATTTGAACACTGAATCTGGGACTAGATAAACTAACACTCTTAGGTTCCTAAGAGTTGAAAAATTTGACCTGAATTTTCTGAAGAGTGCCTCAGGTGGGCTCTTAGTCAGGAAAAAAACAAGATAAGAGAGACCAAAAGAATGACCAGCAGGCTAATGCTCCTAATTACAACCCTGTAACAGATTATATCTGTAGCCTTAGGCAAGCTGCTTCAGCGCTCTGCAGGGCCTGACAGCTAAGGACGAAACGGCAATGAGCAGCCTTACAGACAGGCTCCTTGATGTGCATTATAACTTGCTATTTCGTGTGGATCAAATAGTTACCAAGCACTGATGGACTGGTTGAGTTCAAGGTACTACAGAAAATCTCAATACCCTCTCTTAAATCCCCTACAGTCAGCTGTCCTCTTGATCCATATCCTTAAGCAGCGTGCTCAAGAGGAGAATTTCTTCTGCAGTTGCTATTTTTCTACTCATATACTAAACAAGAAAAATCATGCTAAACAAACAGAGGTAAAACAAACAAACACAACCAACCAACCTCATACAAGAGTGAACAAACAGCATCACCGAGCCCAGCCAAACTGCTAAAATTTTCTCAGACGGGGTCAAACCCGAGGCTTTTTTGAATCAAACTGTTCATTTAACCAGTTATTGACCCAGTCTCTTTAAACTAATTACTTGAACTATTCATCTGGGCAAAAAGAAACAAAAACTAAGTCTTTTACTGGCCTCAGCGCATGGTTGGTTTTCTGACAGTGCCAATCAATCCCCCTGCAGCACTATAAATTGGTTGCACAATTTGTGTCCTAAATATCTTTAAAAGCAGACAATTGGCAATGAGATGTGTACATAGATTTACCTGGTCATATTTCGTAGCATGTGGGATTTGACATTGAGAGGTACCTAAATAATTTTGACAGGTTTTCTTAAACCACATGTTGTTTTGTTTTGCTGGTAAAGAGGCATTAGTCTGCCAGACAGCGATATTCTTGAGAAGACATCTGTTCCCAGGAAAGTAGCACCACCAGTCATTCGATCCGAATCTGCTCACGTACTCCACACCACCGTGCTGAAGGTCTCCGGGTTCAGTCCTGAGGATGATGCAGCAGAGACCACAGGGTAAGTTTCAGAGATGGGAAAGGTCCCAGAGCTCTTCAGAAGGTACAGATCCCTCTGAAGGCTCTCAATACTTGACGTTTGTATTGTACAGACAGTGCTGAAGCATACGGAGTACACAGAATGATCATCTAACAGTAAGAAATGCACTACATGTACTCACCTGCTTCAATGATATGCATTTGTCCTGAAAGCAGTAACTCTCCCAGAAAACAGTTTGTACTGAGATTGCTGTGAACAGGATTAATGTGGTCATTTGAAGAACTGAGAACAAGGAAAACCCTGCAGCTAAAAGACATTCTAAGGTGTTCAGACAGACAGCCTCACCTACATGGCTGTTATTTATACAGAGATAGACGCACACGTATATGCACACATCTGCCAAGTACGTCATTGCTGGAGCTGGTGAGGCTTGCCAGTGCTGGTTTTTCAGTGAGAGCCTCAGCTGAACATACTGTTCACATATGTATCCAGCTGTTCATATAGAACAGTAATCACAACAGCAACGACTGTCAGAGCAGAGACTTCAGGCAACACTTGAGGCTGCAAACCATCTCAGTAACTACCAGCTTGAAAGATTCAGGCTGGTATCTTCTGATTCCTTCATCTCTTCCCCTTATACTTAAGCTTAACCTCATCCTCCTGTTACGACACTCAGGTAACAAATTACTACCACAGATGTGCCCCTGGGTGTCCAACACAGCAGTACGCGTGGTACAAAACATACCGATGCATCATGAATCAGAACTCAGCTGGCTCTGCAGTGATGGCATTTGATTTACAGCACAATAGTATTTTGGATTTTTACTTATTTATTTTTTTCAACTACAGCTCTGAGCCCTATCTGAATATAACATCTTTAGATATTCAATATTTTGATATAACCATGACTACCTGTGACTGCTCTGTCTGTCTACAGTGACAGGAAAGGTCTTGAATCTGCCTGCTGCCAAAAATATCAGTTATTGCAGCTTGGCATAGTACAGACCCTCCCCTAGTACCTTGCTTTAAGGTGTCTTAAGCAATGGGTTAGTCCCAGGGAGACCTGCTGTAAACACCTACCTTCACCAGTTCTGCACCATTTCAGCTACCTCAGATAATTCAGCTTCAAGACAGGACAAATTCAGCTTCAAGACAGGACAGTGCTTATCTGAGAGTCACAGACAGTGAATGCAGAACTGTCGATTTCAGTCCAAAAATTATTATTTTCTGGAAAGTGTGTAGCGACGCCTTCAAGCAGTCAATTAACCTTAGCAGTGCTCTGGGATATTCTTGAGGCTATAGTGATAACTATAATGGATTATGCTATGCACATACTTCTATATTCCTTCTCTGTCTACTGAAAGGCATGGAGGTGCCAAAAAGACAAAGTTCAACAAGTGCATGTGCTGTGCACTGAAACGTCTGAGAGGAAGGGGAAAATCTTCTGCATTTGCTGTCCTTTGGGCCTTACCAAGAGCCTGAACAATTGAACAGGAAATGATTCACTTCATTTCCTATGCCACTGCATACCACGAGCTTAGTCCTACCATTGTAGTCTCAAGTGCAGTGATCACTGCTTTCAAGCATCAGCACCTTATCAGGGAGATGATCCCTGTTTGCAGGATCTCAGACATCACCACTTTCACCTTATATTCAACTGGCAATGTTTTACTGACCTTCCTGTAACCCCTAGCTATGTAACTGCAACAAGAGCTAGACTCTTCCATTTAACAGCAGTATATCTAAACACACAGCCTACCACAGTAACCAAGTATGTATGACAATCTCAGATTGTACTTTGAACATTCAAGTAAATTTAAAACATGATGCTGGCATATATAAATACTTATATATCCACAGAATTCTGAGCATCTCGCAGATTTATTATCACTGTTACAATTTTTTCAGCAGAAAGGGTAACGCTTAAAATACACAGATAAAAGACTCAATTTCTTATACCAGAATCTCAGGAGACATCCTGCAGGAGAGAAGCCAGCAGCAGGCACCCAGCTGTGTGTGTGTTCCCCACGAGCAGTGTGCCATTGGGCCTCCACCTAAAAACCATTCAGCAGCAACAACAAATGAAGCTTCCAGTACTGTGCAAGAAAAGTGACAGCCAAGTAAATCAAGTACCTTGTCCAAGATCATTTTAGAGATCAGCTTCAGTGCCAGGAACAGAACATACCTTGTCTACTTTCCTGCTGTTTAATTTTATTCACTCTGTAGTGGCTGCTCTGTGGCTCCCATGGACATCCTCTCTCTTTTTGTGTACATGTCCTCCAAATTCTTTACCTCATCACCCTATCTTCCCAGCTTAACCTTAAGGCAAACGATGCATGTTTAGCAATTACAGCCTTCTCTCCAACTCAGTTCTTCCAGCTCCTTTTGTTCCCTCTCAACTGTCACTGTGGCATGGAGGCAACCTGTATGCGAACACTGTGACTCCAACCTTGCTGCAATACAGAGTGAAGGAGACCAAGGGATGTCCTCTCACTCCTCCATTTTCTACTGCAGACAGCCCACAGGAGCAGACCCAGCCTGCAGTAGTGATTCCTTCCACCTCTGCATTCCTTTCGAGGCAGGCAGGCAGGTTCCTTCTGTCCTGTGCTTTCAGCACAGCTCCCATATTGCACAGATTGCCAGTTACCAGCAATCTGTGCATAGTTTTGACATCCTATATGCTAAGCAGTAACAGGTGACCTCAAATCAAAGGCAAATCTCCCACATTAAGTATAACTCAGTACTACAGATTAGCATAATTTCCTTCAGCTCTGCTGATGATAGTAAAAATTAATACATCTTAATATATCAGCAAAGCTTGCCACAGAAGCTGAGGAATGGGATCTCCTGCGTCCCATGCAAGGTTTATTTTAGATTTATATTTGAGAATGGAGTTGACCCACAGCAGTCAATTCAAATTCACCTCTCTATGGATAGATTTTCAGTCGTCATCTACAACCCGGGCCAGCTGCACATCCGAGAAGGGATCTGAACACAGATGCTTCGTTATGTGCAGAAATAGGCAAGAAGTTCAGAAGACACCTCAGCTGGAAGCTACCCATGCCTGTCTGTCTCATGATAAGAGGAAACCTGGGAAGTTCAAATGCAAAACCAAAACAAACTGGCTGAAGAGACTCACCAGCTCACTCTGTCCTGCAATATATCCAGAGGCAACAAACTGTGTCAAGAACACAAGAAGAGCTGAAACTGTGTGAGAGCTAAAATGATCTGCAGAAAAAAATCAATGCAGACAAACCTGCGTTAAGGAGCCACATGAGAGATTAGAAAAGATCAGTAGCTTAACAAGAAGTTTTTGAGGAACAGAAATATTAATCATACTTATTATGCTTTGCAATGCCTTTAAGGCAGAGCTTGCCTAACAGAGGTGCTGCATTCCCATTGATTTCCCTGTAAGGTCCATGATGTGTGAAAAATTGAGGAGCTGTAATGAAAAATTATTTGCCGGCTAGACTGGAAAGTTAGCTTTGCAAAAGTAACTTGTATGCAACTTACATAAAGCAGGAGAAAAAACGTACCGTTCATGACAGGGTAAGGAAAACAGCTTGGAGTAATGTGCAAAGCTTGTAAAGCAGGTTGGGTTTCCACAACCAAACTAAGGAAATTACAATAACATCTGCAGAGATTTTTTCCCACCTGGGCAACCCTTCAAGCTCACGTTGAGAATTTTTTGTGCCAAGCAGAGAGAGGATGACATTTTGGGTGCTTGTGTATTCATGGCAAAACAGAAGGAGAGGAAAAGGAAATGTTCTCCATCTTCAGAAAGTTACAGTGGAAAGGGACTGCTGTTCTTCTTTACCACAAAGAAACAATGTTGTTTTCACTTAGCATCCAAAATGCTTACATTTCAGAGCCAGGACAGGATTTTATTTGTGGAAATCAAAACCCATTATTGTGTGTGTACACTTACAAAGACTCACCACCTCTGGAGTGAAATGTGACAGCTGTTTCACAAATAAGAAGCAATTTCCACTGATGAAATGCAGACAGTGCAGCAGGTAATAGTCTAGCCTACTGCCTTACAAGCCTTCCTTTTTGGATACTCTCTTTTTTTCCTTTCCTCTCTCCCTCTGATGCAAACCACATTTCCATCAGGCTCAGCAGACTGACTGGGCTTTCAAACATCCTACGAGTGGCAGTGTGTCCCCTAAAGACGTATCTACACGCATAATGTGCTTGCTGTGTTTTCCAGCCAGCAGATGGTTGCCTGGTTTTATTCAATCAAAGTGTTTTTGCTAGTAAGTGCCCTGATGGACATTTTCCACAGAAAAATAACCCAGATGGAGGTCACAAATGCAGAACCACAGTGCCTCACCCAAGCCTTCCTCTCTTGTACCATCAGTATAGAAACTTTATTTACAAAAGCACCCGCCTTTCTAGGCATGCTGTACCCTGTAGGTATCCAATACCCCTGTGCTGAAGCACCTGCCTTGAATTAAAAGAAAGCTATCCCATCTTTTGCTCAGGTTTTAGCCTCTTCCACCTTGTAACAAGATCAGAGTGTACCAGTTATTAAAACCTGACACAGTAATAGCCAGCAATACTTTCCTTGCCTCAGCTGTTTGTAAGATGAAATACTGGCACTTTCCCACAAGGCTTTATCCCTTTTGAAATCCTGCTCAGCATTCTGGACTGACAGACATTGAGCCCCAGAGAAATTTCTACTGAGACTACATGCAAATGCTCCAGCACTAACAAAGCCTGCTCATGCTGTAATAACGCACACTATTGCCCTGATGCCAGGATGGCACAGGAGCCCTGCGCGATGGTAAATCTGAGCTGCTGTGCTCCACTGATGCACACAGCTGAAGAAAAGGAAAGAGGACAAATATCTGACCACTTCTGTGACCACGAAGACCAAAGCGATGACCAAATTCCTGGGTGGTGCATGTTTGAAGAAGGCTCATTTCAGCAGCTGAGAATAATGCATTTTCCAATTTCTCAGTGCAGAAAGCCTGCTATATCCACCTACCTTCTTAAGTGCAGTGAGTGGTCTGCACTGAGCTCTACATTTCTGCAGCCACCTTACTATCAGAATCTGCGCTAGAAAGTCACAGCAAATTCAGGTATAGCCACAGATCTTCCTTGCAGATACACCTTGTCACCCAAGGGAAAAACATCTCAGCTCACATCTCTCACCACTGAGCAGTAGCAGCCAAGTTGAGCGATCATCTCAGCTGGTGTACTTTGTCACCTTGATGTGCACTCGCAGAGAGAAGCCAACCTGGGCACAGGGTTTATTAGTGCACACAGCCTCGCTGCTGGATCTCACACTGCACTGGAACCAGCTATCACTTACGCAGCCCCCTCGTACTTTCCTTTTCCTGCCAGCATTAAAACTGTTGGATTGGCATTTTCAGCATGACTCTGCCAAGATGAACTTGAACTACACACGCATCTGTCTTCTTCACATCAGTGTGAATCTTCTTTCATTGCTTCCAGAGTTGTTAATCCTTCTCCTCCGGGACTGTACCAGGATGGTTCTTTTTTCTTGAGGATAATCAGGCTGTCAAACAGGATTCTAGAAAGGACATGCAGTTCCTGATGCACTTTCATTTTCCGTATTTTTTTGTAATTGGTTAATTTAGTCCCACTGGAGCAGGAAACGGACAGTTACGAGTTCAAGGACAATTCTGTCTGGTATTTTGTTTTTAAATGGCATTTATAGGTGATAGTTAATCAGAAGCATGTTTCAGAACTTACAATTAGGAGGAGTCTTAAAGATAAAGTTAACAAACATTACAGGAAGGAACTGGAGAGAGCAGGAGAGTGAAATAAGCAGTAATCCTCTAACACAGCTGTTCAGATAACCAAACTGGGAGTCCATAACAAATAAGGTAGTGCCACAACGTACCCCTCAAAGGGCCAAACAGCTACAGAAAGCAGTTCCCACCAGCATCTCTTCAGCCATACGAGTATCCCGCTGGCAGCATAAATCTCAGGAATTGGACTAGATTACATGTAAAGGTCCCTTCCAACTCAAACGATTCTATAATTCTATGATTCTAGACTGGAGTATTGTAAGAACAGACACATACATAAACCCAGAGTGCAGCACATCAACAGAATGCCTTTGAAAGGAGAGAAGAAAGAAGGCATTTCTTGCCATGTCAGTCTTCCTTCCTCAATCCATACTGCAAGTAGAAACTCTAACGAAATGCAGCTCCTTCTGGGAAGAGCAGCACAAAACAACTGTTATTGTAACATAAGAGAAGGAAACACTAGGGACCTCCAGTGTGACTACATCAGACACCAAAACTAGATCTATTAAGCAGCTATGTCTACAGGAAGCAAGAGACCATAATTTACCATCTCACCTGAAAAACAATTTTCAGCAGTATAAGGCTGCTAGCAGCAAAGTGTCTTGCTAGTTTATTGGTAAATCACAAGAGAGCATCTTCAAATGAAGCAGTGTCAAACAGTGATTTCTGCACAATCCTGTGCTCACAGCTTGTAAAATTCTCTGGGTGTCCCAGCAGAATCAAACAAGATAAAGAAAGAGCGATTCAAGTAATGAGTAATAAAAAGGCCTAGGAAAGACTGCCTGATCATGGACAAATGTGATATTGGCAAGAATTAACGAGTGTGGCAGGACAGAAAGGAGCTGATGGTAAAAAGAGCATGAATGGGTGACAGTTCAGATCTAATAAGATTTAAAGTTTCCAATCCCACTTTGGAAGTCCCAAATTTTATTTCATTTATTTTAAAATGAACCACCTGAGCATTCAGATGTGAGTTCAGCTTTTAATTTCACCAGAGGCAGAGAGGACTCGGGGTTAGAGCTATTCGGACAGAGCCTACCACAACTTCAGATAGCATCCAGTCTGACAAAATTCACCTGCTCCAACATGTGAGAAAATATTCATGGTGGGACTGGATTAAATTGAATCCTCCAAAAAGAAAAGCCATTTATGCTGAGAACAGCCTCTCTCTAAGCAGAGAATCAGAGAAAAATTCTGGCTGAAGCCAGGCAGTGGAGTCCAGGATGAGTTTTCTGTTTTAATTAACGGGGCAGCTTCACAAGCCCCATGGTCATTTGTATCCTCTAGCAATTCCTGCAGGACCTGCAGCCAGATGCCAGTGCATGGGAGAATGAAACACAGTATTGGCACTGGGAAGCATTCCTGATTGTTTTTTTTTTAATTTTCAATTTTTAAATTACATAAAATCTTTAACCATGACAAAGTCATCCCTGAGACAGACAGCACATAAACCATCCCCAGAAAGGAATTTCCTCCCAGGTTGGATATTAGGAAGAATTTCTGCTCAGAAGGAGTGGTGAGGTACAGGAACAGGCTGCCCAGGGAGACACTGGCCCTGAAAAGGGTCAATGTGGCACTGAGGGACATGGTTAGTGGGCGTGGTGGTGATGGGTTGATGGTTGGACTAGATGATCTTAGCGCTCTTTCCAACCTTAATGATTCTACAATTCCTGCTCCAAAAGTATTCTAGCCTCATGAATAAAGCACGGGGAAGGAATAAGAAATGTTCTTCCAGCACAATTGGGACCCAAACCCAAGTGTTTCTGGCTCCCAGGCTACATCTCCATCAGCCGGATCCAAGAGAAGCACCAGCGCTATTTTCACTCGCACAACCTGAAGATAACGTTGCTCAGTAAACACTCTTCAGCCATGAAAATCAGTGTACCCTGAATATTTGGGGTGCTGAGCCATACCATGAGGAGAGTACCAGGGGCTCCTCTGTGCTCCGTGTAACACACAGCCAAGCAATGATTCCCCAGGTTTTATCCCAGTTGCAGAAGGTGGAAGCTTGCTATTCCCAGCCACATTTATTTATCGCTTTACTCTGGTCTCCATGGAAACAAGTCATGATATTAGAGGCTGAAAGAGGGAGGTCGGGAGGTCTGCAGGAGCTGCTGGGAGCCAGTGGCACAGAGCAGAACAAATGCTAAAACTAGAAAAGTGTAATTTCTCTGCAAAGAGCAATGAAATAAGTGGCAGGAGAGTTGAAAAGTACTAAATGTGAGAGGCCTGAACTTAATACCACTTCAATTATTTAACAAGATTGTCTCATCTATGTATTTGGATGAGTATGATCATACTGCAGGACCGCCGAGGTCGTCTCATCACTGCTTACAGACAGCATCAGCTTATTGTAGCTCTGCACCCACTGGGCACCTTTGAATTACTTTTTATCAGCCTCCTCTAGAAGAGATGAACAAGGAATAAAAGCCCTGAAGCCAGACACTCAGAGTTGTGCTTGATCCTACAGAAATCAGTGACACCAGGTGAGCCCAGAGGTGGTTCTAAACAAATAAACACAGAGAACAGAAGTAAAAGAAACACAGCTAGAAGATGCATGCCGTGTGAGCCTGCATCTCCATTCAGAGATGGTTTTGCAAGGGACCAGAGCCAGACTGTACAATTAATACAGTACTGACAAACTCTCTTAAGCTACTGAAATGCCTAAATTGAGAAGAGCATGAAATCTCTTCCCTTATCCATTCTATAAATGAGAGAAATATTAAATTAAAAGTGTACTTCAGACAAGGACCACAGGAGATGGTAGGACACTACAGCATGGGCACCGACCGGTCTTTTCCCCCTCCAGCATTTTACGTTTCACTTACAGAATGTCCATCATCCACTCCCCAGGATAAATGCATACAACTTTTTTTTTCACCCTGCAGGACAAACCATTTGAATCGTTTCATTTCATTTATAACAAAGACCATAACCTACATCCTTGATACAATCTCTTGTCTGAGTTACAGAATAGAGGGCAAGCCCAACCAAAAACAATGGCTGTATGAAGTAATTGCAGTGCCTGGACAAGGTTTCCTGTAATTAATCACTGGCATAATTAAAAACAAAAACCCACCTCCAGCCTTGCTTCAAATCAGCTTGTTGCATGCTTTTGTCTGCCACACTGAAGAGTGAATCAGGTTTTGTCTCCTTGCATGCGCCGTTGTCAAGTCACCCATGACCTCTGTTGGCCATATTCAATACATTCAGTTTCTGGAGTCTTTTGGTAGAAGATCAAAGCCCACTTGAAGGAAAAGTCTGCTGCTATATTTCACAGAATAAAAGTATGACAGCCACGGATATTTTAAATATGTATTTGTTCATTTTGCCTTTGCTTTAGAAAAGCTATTCCCACTACACTGTGTTGAAAAGTGTTTCCACACTGGACAAACAGTTACTGGGCAAACATCTGAATTCTCTGAGATGGAAAATTGCTAGTGATCTCACAGAGAGCTGAAAAGACTCTCAATCTTTAATAACCCGGTCTTTAAGAAAGGACAGATTATTTCCCAGTACTGAAGTGCCAGGTTATTCCAAGTAGTCAGCTGCTACAAAATCAGCATTGGTACCACAAGTTCAGAGAAGGTGTCAGAGGACCTTCTGAGGGGCTGCCTATGAGACAATTTCATTTTATATTCTAATTTAATTTGGAACAATATGCAAGACTTGCAGGGTGCATATATAATGTCAGTGCAAAGTGGTTTGTTTATTTGTCTTCTGGCCAAAAACAAACAGGTGCTCTTACTGAGAACATCTTCAATACAAAGAATTGTAAGTGAACTCTACTTCACAAAGGTAGAAGCGACAAAGCCAATACTCATCAGCTTATCTTTAAGAATCTAAAATCTAGAAGGCTAAAGAGAACAACTGAGAGTTGCCACAGAAGATGCTGTGGCAGGTATTCATCTGCCAGAGTTCATGGTATCATCTGTGTGTGATCAAAGCACCTCAGCCTTACGGGAAAGTCCCATACAGTTTATTAAGAGATATAATCCAGCTGACCCTTTTAAATGATACCCAAGAGTTCTGTGCCAGATGAGATTTATACCACCTTTGTTCCCTGTCCCTCTCACACCAACTGTATGCACTCTTTGTGGAGATGAGCCAGGGAGGCTGGAACATAAATATGCCCAGAGGCAGCACATCCATATTGCCCTATCAGAAAGAACAAAGAAAGAAATCGGAACTAATTAGTATTGCAATGTGTCTGAGGCTGGATTTAGCATCATTCAGCAACCACAGGCAGTGAAGGAATGAAGAAAAATGGAGCCAATTTGTGGCTCAGTATTTATTAGCATTTAGATAATATGCCCCATCCATCATAGAAAAGGCATGTTTCAGAAGTACCAATGCTCGTGCGTTCCGAGTGCCCAGAGCCCTTGTAAATCGCATTCCTCTGATCCTGCTGAGAATAAAACACATTCATCCAGAAGCACTGCTGGGGGAGGACATTTTTTCCTTGTGATGGAAATAAAGACTGATGATACAAAGGAGTCATAAAAGCAAGAGGCTGCAGATTAAGATAGAAGCAATCCACTCCTTCCCAGTGACGCGCATGTGTGATTTACAAGCTGCCAAACACAGCCATGGGATTAAAATGGGAATAAAATCCCAGTTGACATTGACAGAGGGGATCAAAAAGCATCCAATATCTGCAGCCAAGTTTGCTGCTCTGTAACACAGCTGTTATTTTACAGGCAGAGGAAGGGAGAGCTGAGATTATGGAAAGGGGCGGGAGAGGTTCTGGAAAAGAAACTATTAAAAACGACAGCAAAAAAGTTTGATTCCTTTGTTTATCTTGAAGGTGAGTAACTGTAGGCAGCGCCAGATTCACGAAGGACTGAACAAGAGATCCATTTCCAGATGTTGCAACCAGCCACCCTGCAAATCTCAAGTAGCCTGAATGAGTACTATGTGTCCCCTTCTAAGCGCAGTTTAATTTCTACAGAGCCATCACTTTGTAAGAGACAGCTTCTTCCATCATTTATTGCTCAGTGTAGAGGAGATAGAGACACAGGTTCACAGCTTTATTGCAGCCTTGGAAAGCGTGTTGTATTCCTCCATTTTTCAAGTTTATTCTCCTGGCATTCCAAGACCAGACTCCCAGAAATCTCATCAATGTGTGACTCAGTGAAAGCCTAAGCATATGACCGGACTCAAAGAAAGAGAAAATTAAGCCTACACATAAGCACACTGATAAAGCAAGGCCTATAAAAACTAGAACACCAAATGAGTCTTTTTCTGCAGACTTCTGCTCTGCTTAAGTTTTAATGATATCTGACTTTTCAACCCACTTCAGCATGGGAGACTTACCAAAACTCTTGGAGAGATTCTAGGAAGAGTAACTTCTTGCCTTTCTTTATTTAAGAAGATAAATTGTTCTGGGTCCTAAGTAGTTGTCAGTTTGAAAACAGTCAGGCTGTTCAGTATGTTAGCAGCTGTTAACTAAAACAAACCCAATAAAATAAAGCAACACATTTCATAATGAGCATCCATCTGTAAGGAATGTGAGTCAGTAACTCACATTCAGTAACTTGTGTTAACACAAGGGTGACACTGGACTATGTTATGCTATGTTCCTAGCATAACAGCTCAGGTTTTTGTTTATTTATTTGCATAATCTTTGACAGCATGGGCAAGTTAAAGGATCCATTTCTGAGTAAAATGGCGGTTCCTGGGCTGTTACCAGTGGATACAAATCCACAGTAATGCTGACAGAGGAATTAACTCATAAAACACATTTGGCAAACAGATGAGCTTCAAACTCTCCAGTGGCTCGGGACTATAATGAGCAAGGAGTTTAGTAAATAAGAACATTTTAGTTCAGGAACATGCAATTGATATCAGTGCCACACATCCACATATCCTGAAAACAATTACTGATATGCTGAATGAGCAGTTGTGTTTCTTGAGATTTCTGTGCCAGCAAATACTGGAGATAAAGTAAGCTTAAAATAACAGTAAGTTGCAGTTGCATACAACTGTTTGTAGAAAATTCAGTTATCTCCTCATTTTCTCCCCACCATGTTCATGCACACTCATAAGGTAATACAATTTAAAGCCACGGTGTACCACTGATTTCTTTTATATGTATGTCTACCCCATAATCACCTTGCCATCATTCCCAGGGTCTCAGCAAAACAGCAGATCAAAACTCATTTTGCAGATGAATTTCCTTCTCAGCAGGCAGTACAGACCAGTGCCAGCCCTCCAGCCCACTGCCCTGCTCCCAGCTCTCTGCAGGCTCAGGCTGCTCCTCCTGCCTGGGCTCGGACCCATGGAGGCCACACACATGCTGCTCTTACCATCCAGACCCCAGCCTGTGTCCTCTGCTTTCCATCCAGACCCCAGCCTGCGTCCTCTGCTTTCCATCCACTTCATAGATGGCAGACACCTGCAGCCTACATGTAGCAGCCTGAAAGAGGCAATGAAATGAGAAAAATATATTCAAAATAAAGCTGAATGTGAGGATGGTGCAATGTATCAACACACTTTGACAAGAGGCCAAGGCCCTGGACTTAAAATACCCTTAAAACCGTGCCACATGACCACCTGCACTTTCTGAAACATCAGCATTTTGACTGCCAGCACAACCTGACAGCACTAGCTCCTCACAGTAAAGATGGCTGCTGCAAGGAATAAAGATTGCTGCCTGTCAACCACCAGTGCTACTGATTTGGTATGGACTGGTAAACTTGGTCTGTTTTCCTAAATGTGTAATAAATAATGTACCACCTGTACCAGTGCAGGAGTGATTTCTCTGTCACTGGCCAACCTTCTCTACCAGCCTATTGTAGCCTGCAGGATTACCCAAAAAGCCCAGCCAGACATGTGGCTGAACTGCTGTGCCCATCTCAAACGCTGGCAAAGTGCCATTTGGCACTTGAGGGCCTGGCACCTTGCAACTCCTACAATAAAGTATATGAGTATAAAAGTCAGAACAAAAACTGAGCCTTACTGTAACAGGCTTCCCCCAGGGAGACACAATTCCCCAATTGCTCCCCAGCTGACTGTAACAAAACATTGCGGAAATGGAGCAGGGAGGAGAAGGCTGCCTGAATCCTTCCGTACAGTTCCCAGAGACAGCTTCAGTCACACAAACAGTATGAAGTGTACTCAAAGAGATACAATAAATTAAACACACGTAGGTTTAGACAGTGCTCGGAAACAGAGAACACTTTGCAGGTAATAATAAAGACATTCATAGAGCTAGCGTATCGCCCTCTTCTTCAGTCTTTGCCATCCCACATTATGGCACAGCCCAGGATTAAACTAAATAGGAAATGACATTTCAGGCACTGTAATGGAACCTTACCTCTTTACTGCCACCAAAACAATAGCTGCACTTCTTTAAAAGCCAGAAAACCTCCACTAAGCCTAAGCAGCAGGCAAAACAGCTGAACCAAACAAATGACTAGCAGCTCACCCATTGCCAGCGACAGCTGGTACTGGAGGGGGCTTGTGGGAATGAGTCTGCTTTTCCATCCTCCTGGAAGCTCAATGAATTGGTAATGTCAGTGGCATCTTTGTTCATGGTCATGGTACAGAGAGGTAAAGGTGTGTCCATGGCTGGTCCTGCTGAGCACACCAGGAGGAGCCATCACCACTGCTACCTTCACTGTTCCATCCAATGCCTCATCTTCTTTCTCCCTCTCCCTTTGCTGTCGCTCTCTCTGAATATATTTTTGCATTGTTGCTACTTCTGGCTCAGTGTCTGCCTTCTGCTAACTTTTCTGCTTTGGTGATTACAGATCGTTGGATTCACACCTGTGGCTCCACAATCTCTCCGCCTGCCCTACACAAGCAGCTACCCACGCAGCTGCAAGTGAGTGACATCTCAGAGTGACAAGTCCTACAAGATCGGCACAACATTCTGGGTATCTCTGCCCAGAAAGCCTGAATTGTGCAAGACAGGACACGAAAGAGAGCTGAGTGATTTGCTCCATCTTGTAGCATATCAACCTGACTGGATGCAAATCTAAAGCAATTGGCATTTTGTTTGAAAATCCTAAAGTGTATCATAACCTCCACACTTGCTTACCCCATGGCCTGAGCTATGTGACACCACTGTAGGGCAGATAAGAAGGTCATGCTCACCAGAGTGCTCAGCCTGCATCTACACAGACAGGAAGGCCCCACTGACTCAAGCCCGCATCCAAAATACACGAGGGCTGCTCCAAAAGTAATGCCTCCTATTTTATGATGTTGGCCCATGATGTGAGAGGTGGTTGTTGCTGGTATGGCAGCAGAGGTTAAACCTTCCCGTCAATATTCTGATACATTTTGCTGCCATGCAACAGATGGCAGCAGAGGGGCAGTCTGACAAAATGGTGTCTGACATGGAAGTGTGTTTGAAGCAAAGGTGTGTCATTTAATTCCTCAATGTGGAAAAAATGGCACCCATTGACATTCATTAACGCACGCTGAACGTTTATGGATACCAACAGTGGATGTGAGCACAGTGAGGCAGTGGGTGGTGAAACACTGTGAAACAGTGGCTCTTGTTCATCACTGGTGAAAATGCACAGCTAATGGTGGTGACTATGCTGAAAAACAGTGTTTTGTAACTGAGAATTTGCTCTATCAAATAGTGTTATTGTGCCGTTTATAGCTGTTGTAGTTTCCATGGAAATAAATAGGAGGCATTACTTTTGGAGCAGCCTACATAGTATAGCTTGACCTGTTGTCCCTGATACGAACCGAAGTGAACACACAGAAAGCTCCGTATCTTAATTTATTATGAATAAGCACAAGGTTGTGTCTTCCTGCACAAAAAGTCCATGATGCTAGTGATGAAGGACACTGCATGTCTTTACTGTAGAACTACAGCAATCTCATATGATGGATCATTTTTCCAAAATTTACCTAGCATGCACTGAAGAAATCTGACAGGCATCTCATTCAAGCTACTGGCTGGTACTGTCCATATACCTGCAGCACTGCTGAGCCAACATCACATTCATAACATGCTTCCCAGCTCTATTTCTATTCAACAGGAGCTGCAGATTATTATTTCAAGGAAGGTTCATGGTTCTTCTCAAATTACTGTATTTTTACTGGCACACAAGCAAAAGCACAAAGCAGAATTGAGACTTTGTAAAGAAAATAGCAGGAAAGGCCCCATTAGGGAATGCGGGAGCCATTCAAGGTCTTCTCAAGATTAATAGCATTTTTATGGAGATTTAGTTGCCTGCCTTTCTGCTCATGCTTTCAAATAGGAAGCTGCAGCAACTTAACCTAAAATCAAATGAAGCTACTTATATGCATAAAGTTAACCAACCACTTAATTAGCTTCCCAGTCAGTCTTTTTTCCTGAAATGAAAGAGAGGGAGGCATTCATGTTCATTTGTCTCACAACTTAAGTCATTTTTTAAAGGAAAGATTGATATTTTGCTTTCTATTCAAGGGGAAGAGATCTGGTGTATGCAAGCTTGCTATCCTCTAAAAGAAATTTAATGCTCATCAAAATCCTCCTGTATTTTAGTATGCCTCTCTGAGCATCTCATTTCTTAGCTAACAGTGCCATGCACCATGGGTAGACAGAACACGTTTCTTCCACTGACGAAGAGACAAAATGAATAATAAGAAGTGAGATGTTAAGAAGAAAATGGAGGCAGACAGCCTCTCTGCAGAGCACTGCTTAAGTAGGAATCAGTTATTTCACATGCTTTGCTAAGAGGCGGCAGCCCTACCACTTTACACACCTCTTCCCTTCCTCAGCTACCTTGTCCCTTATAATAAACTTCACAGCTAACAGTGAGTAATCCTTCTCCTTTCCCAAGCACAGCATCCCAAGGTTGGTCAGCCAGGGCACTGATATATGCTTACACTCCTCAAACCTGTAAAATCTCTCAGGCTGGCTTCGCTCTGTGCAGACATTTCAATCACTGGTACCTGCTTCCTTATATTTAGATAAGACGTCAAGGTATAGTTATGTTATCACTGTTTTCAGAGGTAGAAGAAGCGAAGTTTTGTAGCACCTCTGTGACTGTTCATTGTCAATGCTTTCATTATGTGTTTCAGCACGAAGTGAAAAAAAACCCATCTCCTCTGCTTCTGCCCTCCTCCCTGAAACATCCGCAGTCATAGCAGGGAACTGCAGGAAAATCAGGTGTTTTTTCACTGACTGACTAGGACTAAAGCAGTATGAACAAGGCTTCTTGCTTCCTGAGCAAGTACCAGCAATTCATCCCGTTTTACAGGTTGCAGCCTGCATGCATTCCGAATTTCATGTTTTTCTCTGCCTTCTGATTAAACTCTGTATTTTAATTACTAGATTCCCCCACAAGTATCTGGGAACCTCTCTCAGGTCTAAGAGATTGCCCTAACGTGGTCAGTGAAATACTGAGATGTTTTAAAAAGGAGCCTGGTGCATCCCAGGAGCTTGGAAGTCTTACTTAATGCTCTACTGTGCAGATAGAGGAATAAGCTATCATGGAGAATCTTGCATACACATTCCCAACCTTCCTTTTGTATCTTTATCTTCCTTCCTCATCCAGATACATTCCAGTATCTCTCCTGGATCATTAAAACATCCAGACACATGGACAGGAGGTAAGAAGTGAGAGCTATCTCATCTTTCCAGCAAAGTGATGGGTAGCCAAGACTCGTAAGCCCAGACCCTACTGCTGAAACCTCTTATACACTTCAGAATTAATACTAAAGGTCTTGGATTAGTTTGAAGAGAAGCAGACTTAGGTGGAAAAGAAAAAAAGAATAAAAGCAAGCAGAGACTTAGTTTGAGAACCCACTTTTTGCTTCACCTACAGAGCCTAATCCTTCTGCGGAGCTCAATGGAAATACTCCTTTACAGGGTAGCAAGAATTTAGCACTAAGTAAGTTGAAATCTGGGTTATGGGTATAGTTATAAAGTTCAGTGAGGCTAACGTGATGTAGTAACACCACATAAGGTAATTAGGATTAAATGCTAGCAGCATTCTCACTGCATTGTGACTGCAGCCAAGCAGCACTCCATCTGTGTTAAGCTACGGCAGACTGCAATGGAGCAGCAAATGCATCTTACACTGATGGCTACCTGAAAGAAGAAACCTTTAATTGCAAATAAATTTAAAAGTTACCTTTCCTCTTTCTATTATGTTAGAGCACTATGTAAGTTCTGCAAGAATTATACATGGGAAATGTTTAACATGCCTTTTCTGCCACGACTTTTGCTAGCTAAAGATAACAGGCAGAGGTGCAACAGCCTTCTGTCCCCACATTTCTGTGTGGCAGCAGACACAGACAGGCAGAGGGCTGATGCAGACATCAGTGTCACTTTTCTGATAGGATCTGACAATGTTAACGAGATTCGGGAATGACTAGTCGTGGTGAAAGATGAGAAATGGCTCCGCTTCACCCCTGAATCCTGACAGGAGAAGATGTGTGAGTGACATATCAGAATGGGAGGAGGAAAGATAAAAAAAACAGGGCAAGGGAAAAAGCTAATTACAATCTGCAGCCAATTTAAAACATGTCTCTTGAACTCACTATCAGCACCGTGATCTGATTTCTCATCCACCACACAGTGCCTGATAAACACCGACACACTGTTATTAACATATTGCCATCTAGTATCTGTTAATGCATGTTAGAGCCCTCCGTGTAGTGGTATTTTGGTATTTTCCCCTCTATCTGCATCTTTTCTTTTTTTTCTTTTTTTTTTCTCCTGTGATCAGATGAGAATCAAACAGTAAGAGTTTCTTGCTAACTCCTTTTAACATCTCTGATAAGGTTATCTGGGATCCTAATGGTACATCCTAAACTTGGATTCAAAAGCAGACAATCACTAATGGCCTCCTGCGAGCAGTGGAGATTCTGCAGTTTCTAAAGGCTTTCAAGTTCCCAGCCGTGGACTGAGCAGTTTGGTCTTCTGACACAGAAAAGCTGTCAATCATCTCAGTCAGTGCCCTCACTAAGCAAGGCACTTCATAAGCCACATGACCCAGACAGACAAGACATGGAGCAGGGAAAGGCAACAAGTGGCTTAGATCTCTATGGCATTATTAGGCACAGGGATGGGAGCTGACATGCTCAGACATAGGCTGTTTTTCTCCCTACTCTTCACCTTTGCCTGAAAGGGAATATATCAACAAAGGGAAACTTTAGTAAGAGTTTAATCAAAGCTTCAGGCAAAAGGGCTGGAAGTCTGTTGTGTCTGCTAAAAGGCTGACAAAACTTTGAGGTCTGTCTGGCAGTGCTAGCGCTACATTCCAGGCTCATTATCAGGCTAAGACAGAGGGCCCCATTCTGCAAAATGCAGGGCTGGGAAAGAGAATAGAATCAGTCCCGGGGACTCTTCTGTAAATTAGATGTCCTTGTTTGCTGTTGACTGTATTAGTCCACACGCATGGCCTTTCCTCATATGTATGCATGTTGCTCTATTTGCATTTGGCAAAGACACAGTCCATTTCTTTTCTTTCTCTGCAAAAATGATCATCAAATGAAAGACAAGGTTCCTTCAGACAGGGTGTCTGTAAGGATCAAAGGGAGACAGCTGACTTTCTCAAGCTGGTGTTGGAAGCAGAGAAAAAGAAAATCCTTGGAAGAAACGTTGCTTTGACTTCTGCACCCACCTCTCAGCTGGGAGCCGTGCTGTCCAACAACAGCAAGAGGGCTGAGATCAGGAGGGAGGAAGGCTGCCAGCTCTGTGAAGGCTTATGTCTGGCTCCATGGCTGCCCTCCACTCCAGCTCAAGACTGGTATATATGACACAAAAAGCAGGGCAGGGTATCAGCTATTTAGAGGACTCGTTGTCTACTTAAAGGCACGAGGAAGTATGTGGCCAGTCTCAGACCAGTATGTAATGAACAAAACTCCCAGTCATATCTCAAACCATGGTTCTCAGTATCTGTGGCTGTCCTGTTCACATGCTCATCTGAGCAGCATGCACAGTGGATACGGAGGGATTTCTGATAAGGAAGCTTATTACACAAGGTATTTTTAAAGGCCTCTTCTTCCCCCATGAGTTCATTAGTTCCAATGGGGAGAGGAGCAAAAGAGGAAAGTGGAAAATAAAGAGGCAGCTGGCTTGAGACATGCTCAATTGTAAGCAAAAAACTGTGAGGAAATAAAAGTTACAACCAAATAAAACTGTCCTTCAGGATTTGATGAATTCCTGTCTGTGAATCTGACCGAATCTATCTAAAGGATCAAATTTCATCCTGGTACATAAATTTCCAGAGTCTGTAGGAGCTAATTCAGCTTACACCATTGGTAAATATGCTCATTATGTCTGAAAGACTGGAAATGCCCAAGCACAGAAGTAATTGCACAGCAACTTTCCTTACTATGAGCAAAGCTGGTTACTTGAGACCAATGTTTCTGAGACCACATGTATCACAAAATCTCACAAATAAATAAAAATAAAAGAAAGTCGTTCTCTGCCAGACTTGTGGAAAGCTGTAGGATAGAGTTCTTTGTGTGGGGTGTGCTCTCTGGTATTTCCTGCAGCCTTGTGCTGTAAGAACAGATCACCATAAAACAGAAAAATTAATGGAAAGCAATTGCTACATTCAGTTTGTGTTCTCTATTAAAAACTAAGCTAATGATAGAAAAAGCTGGCAATGATATCTAACCTCAAGACAAGAGTCCTCTGGAAAAAGATCTGATCAGGTAATTAAGGGGTATATAATAATATAAATGGGCAAAAGGGCTAATTAACATTTGTAAAATCAACCTCCATTCTGCTGTTTTCTGACTGCCAAGGTCTTCAATTTCCAGCCTTTTTAATACAAGTTTAATGTAATGACTTTTTGTGTACAAAAAAGAGCTTTCTTATTACTGTGCCTTGTCTAGTCTCTTACTTGCATGCCTGCCTGGATTGAGTCACAGTACAATGAGTCTCTTGCCTACTGAAGTCATGTAATTATCTCAGGATCTTAAATTAAAAATAGGGCTCTTGTAAACCTCTCTGCTCTGAAGAAAAATGTAAGTAGGCAAATCCAGAATAACCACTGTATTTGTGCCTTTGGAGAGACTGAAACAGCAGTTTTGAAAGATATCAAATGTCTTGTGTATCCTAATAGAAAACTAATTATTCTGGCAACTCTTTCAACACCATCCCATTAGGGAACTCTGTCATCCCAGTGGATATTTATGGGAGTAAGTACTTGGAGAAATCTTGCTGATGACCCTGTTATTACTTCTGCTTCTTCTGAAGATGAATCTCCTTGATCTTCCTGGGTGAATAAATGAACCCAGTGCTCAGAAGCACTTTGGGCCTTGCCTTGATCCCCAAGCATGCTCTTCTGAGTCTGGATTTCCACGTGCCATCTGTTAATTTATGCCCTGGCTCCTTTGTCCTTGCCTTATGCTTTGTGGCTATTAAGGGACTGAGAAACTACTTGAACTCCTGCTAAATGCAGGTTCAAACAGTGTGCCTGTTTGTAGAGGAGGGCATAACTATTTGCAGTGTTCTTTGGCAGCTCCTACCTTCAGCATCATTCTCTGGAGTGTCAGAGCACTCCGCAGCACCAAGAGCAAAGAACTGCAAAGAGACAGGCTGCAGATGAGAGATTTCCAGTTATTTTTAAGCCATCTCTCACATACAGGCAGTTCATGTTTATGGAGTATGGCGCAGGAGTTATCTTAAAACCAAAGCGCATCTTCAGCTATGCATATCCTGGACAAATCTGAAGTGAACCATGCCCTCTAACCTCCCTCCACAGCCATTTCTGTGGCAATCAGAGAAAGCATTTCCTACAGGAACAGTTCAAATGAAATTTGTAAATCTCCCCTTGGGAAGGAAACATCCATTTCCCCTTCTACCTGTCATTCTTCTTCCTTTATTGAATCAATAAGGCATGAAATTTGGCAGCCTATAGGAAAAAAATGAGCTGTTCATATCAAAGAGAGCCTGGATGGATAAAAAAACCCCACACTGTTAGAATCTAGATCCAGTTAATAGGAATTAAAATAAATAGAAACAGAATCTAAATGTAAATGAACATTACATCACCACTGGCATTTAAGCTCATTTTCAAGTACAGAATTAGAAACAAATTTAACTTGCAAAACGTGCTGTGTGTTCACACACATTGCACTGCTCTGAGGACATAGGTCTGAATATTTTGTCTGTAGCTTCTGTCTCCAAACAGATAATAGCTGGAAATTGATACTGGACATGGAGGAAGAGGGATTCTGCAGAAGGGGCAGATCCCTACTTTCTAGTAAAAGAGAATAACAATTAACAAGCTCTTGCTTCCCTGCCCTTACTTGTAAGCTGCTGCGATATGACAGCCAGTGTGTCTGAGTCAGCCTTGCCCCTCTGGGATGCAGTCTGAATCTCCTGAGTGGCCGTTTCTGTGCTTCTAGCCATCAGTACAGGTTCTCCATCTGCTCAGATGAGGGATGCCTGTTACTGCTATGCATTTACATCGTGAAGCCCCTTCTTTCCAACGATCTGTCAAGTGTAATTTCCCTGAAATAGTTAGCAGGAGGGCAGTGCTGTTTCTATGGGACAGTCCTTGTCTAATCAAAGGCAGCCAGTGGGTTAGCTGCTGAATGAACACTTTCCAGCTGGGCAGTGAGATACTCCTCCATTTGATGAGGCAGCTGAATGTCACCCCACCGTGTCCTGCCTTCAGGGATGACAGCTGATTCCTTCCTCTCTACAGCCTGAAAGTTCTTGTCTCTTACCTCCAGAGATCATTGTTCAAATACCCGTGTTTTCCTCTTTGCATAAGGAAAGAAATTGCTGGTAGTTGCGCTAAGCTAATATTATCAGTAGGTCACTGCAGCTTTTCTCAGTGTCTTCAAGCTGTAAGGGCATTTTTCAAAGATACTCATCCAGTTCTGTGCTCTAACTGCCAACCTGACGAATGTAATTTTTCTCTACTCAAAGGTGAGCCATTCTACTCAACTGCAAGCATGGGGTCCGTCAGTTAGATGAAGATGCAGTGATTATATCTGAATCTGGTTCTTTTGAGCGTGACTGTGTCTCACACTCCCTATTAAAGAGCAAAGTTTAACATTACTCTCACTCCCACTAATCCTTTTGTGTAATGTCACATTACGTATTTGCTTCTACAGCTATTTTTGTAGTTCGAGGTCTTAACTTGCATCTTCCAGCTTCCATTTCCTTTAAAACTGCATCACATTCAACAGTACAGATTTCTTCTTCTTTATTAGCACACAAATACACAGAATTAATTCTTTTATCCCACTGAAATTACAACACCTATATATTTCTTTTCTTGGGGACACACCTTTGCTCAGAGATTTTTCAAGTTTAGGAAGGCATGGCATAATAAGGGGGAGACAATTTTTCCCTCCACTTGCTGCCACTCTAATGAGGCTGCAGACAGACCCCATATGGATCCTAGGACTCTGAAATCTCTTTACTAGCCTTTATTCTGTCTGGATGGTTTTATTAGGATGTTAGCAACGTGTCATGCTGTAATCAGCAGGAAGGTCTTGTTTATTGCTAGCTTGTTTGAAGACGAGCAGAGCATACAGTCCTAGTGAAGTGGGATCTAATTACTGGGGTTTTAATGAAAAACCACTATGAAGAGATGTTGTAAAAGGCACAGAAAACCATGCATGGGAAATCAAGACCTCGTTGGCTGCGCTGCTATTTGTGTAGCATCAAAATATTTTGTCGAAATACATGACTAATTTTAATCAATTTCATATTCTTAACAATTATCTTTGAAATTCTACAGCTCACTGTGATGACTGAACAATACCTACTTATGAGTTGTTGATCTCCCCTGACAGACTTGTTCCTACCACTCCACAGCTGGTAATGCCAGTCTTCACATTCACTCTTGAAGAGTAGGAAACATATTCAGTTGTCAGGTTCAACTCAAATGGCAGATCAAGAGATTTCCTCCATTTACTGTTCTAAACAGGTATATTTTCTCTGGAGAACAAGTCTGCTTTGTGTCTGCTAGCTTCAGTTCAATTTGCTCAACATCAAGCAGACTAAACGTGAAAGTACACAATTTAATTCTTTGCATTAGCAAGAATTTGCATTAGCAAAGGAAAAGGTTGGGATCTTAATTATTTAATGAGAAAGAAGATTACAAAAAGAGAAACATAAACAAAAATGCAATTTTAGCATCAGATTTCTTTCCCAGCTGGCATCTCAAATCCTTGAGGTACCAACTAGCCATATGAAGTCCAGGCACAATTTGCAAACTGCAAATACAACCTGAGTACTCTTAAGAGAAAGACCTTAATTTCTGTGAAACTGGAAACCTCCACAAAACAAAGAAACCTGCTCAATTTTTCTCCTTTCTTTGGTTCAAAATGGTATTCCCAAACATTTACATTCTTAACCTGGCACATCTTTCCATTTTCTGGAGCAGAACAGCTCCTCTTTTTCAGGACATTTGGAGTGAAACTTCTCTGAGTTACCATTCAATGGCACTCTTCTCATTTAAGCTCATTTCTTCTGCCTTAAATGGCCTTTTGGCACACCGCAACATTTTGAAGACTGTCATAATGTAAATCATAACAAGCACAACTCTGATAACATTATTCAACAATTTCACTAATCTCATATGGCAGTTCTGGCAAAAATCATATCACAGCAAGATTTAGATTTCTCAGGAAGACCATAAGATAAAATATTAGTAAGATGGATGACAGAGGAGGTTTCTAGAGATGCTTTGTCCAACACTTTTCTTTGTTCTTGGTCACTTTCAGAAGTTCATGACATCATATTAATATTTCATAGTCTTGGATCCCATGGGTCAAAACTCTTTGTTTATGAAAGGCTTCTGCTTGGAAAATATGTCAGCTTCACCTTGGGGAAAGCAAGTGTCTAACTGAAGAAAGAGTTATAGGAAAGGATTCACTAGATGTGCTCACAGCTCATCTCCAGCATTTTGTCCAGATGCTTGTCTCAAGCACTCTGTCTCCAGCAATGGAGATTGCTTCAGAAGTACAGATGCTTGGAATTCAGCAGTTTTGGAATAATCAGCACATGAAGACGAGTAATGTCTAAGTCTTAACAAGGAACAATCACCACGTGTCTCCCCCTGGAGAAGGCTGTTCTGCAGGGATACTGGATGGTTTCTGCTGTGATCACCATCATCTTTCACCACACCTTTTGATTTTGCTGCCTGATTTAAGAGCCATCTCTTTTCTCTCCACAGAATAACGTTCAGGCCACTGAATCTTTAGCGCTTACAGACACTGTGTACCACAGGGAGGAGCACTACATGGCACTAAATTCAGATCAACCCTTGTGGATACTGAGAGTTATAGCAAGACTGCAGATCAGCAGCAGACATGGTTAACTAGGCTGGACTTCTGGGCAACTAATAGCTATGTAGCCTAACAGTTAGGGAGGCAAGGACTCATTGGTGACACATCATGGGATTAACCAATTATTTTTATAAAAGCAATCAATAACATTGATTTCCACATGGACTTTTTTTCTTACTTTGATTTCCTAATGTCGCTATCCTGGATCACCTTGAGCTGGAAAGTCAAACTTTGCAGATCTGGAAATATCCACAGAAACACTTCTGACAACAACTAAGGGAATCACGATCTGTTTAAAGTTCCTTCTGCAAGTTAAGGTATAATTTAATTTGTAACACAGTTGTACTAATATGAAACTACTGAACCAATAAAACTTTTCAAGAAAAACTACTTATTCCCAAATCCTTACTGGGGAAAGAGGAATCACAGAATCATAGAATGGTTTGGGTTGGAAGGAACCTTTAAGATGATCTAGTTCCAAAACCCCTGCGATAGGCAGAGACACCTCCCTCTAGACCAGGTTGCTCAAAGCTCCATCCAGCCTGGCCTTGAATGCTTCCAAAGAGGGGGACATCCACAGCCTCTCGGGGAAACCTGTTCCACTGTCTCCCCACCCTCACAGAAAGGAATTTCTTCCTGATATCTAGTCTAAATCTACCCTCTTCCATTTAAAACTACATCCCTCATCCTGAATAAATTATCTAATTTCAAGAAAGTAAGTCTCTTGACAGATGAAGAAAGGCAAATTCATGCAGAGCAATGTTAAAAAAAAAAAAAGAGAGAGAGAGAAAGTCAGTAAACATTTCTTCTCTTTTGATGGAGAGAATTTGGAACTACATTTAGATTTGTAACCAGAAAACAGCATTCAGTATTCTGAAAAAGAACTGTGTCCACAAATACTTAGCTTCACCATAATGTAACACAGGGTCAGTGTTGTTATCAGCTGTCTCTAATTTCTACCTTTCTGAATAGATCTTTTCTGTCCAAGAATTCCATTAGAAGATCAGTCAAATGCTGCTTTCAGCCTGAAATCATTATCTTGTTGCAAAGGATCTCAGACTTCAAAACTAAAGATATTTTTCCTTTCTTATATGCCCACCCACTCACACGAATGCGTAAGCTCCGAGACTGTGGGAAGCTTTTATCATTGCTGGGTTTCTCACTTGATTTGAGATCATCCAGTCTTTCCTTCCATTTGTTTCCCTATGACATGTCATTTCACTGTGGAAAAGTGTCATCGGTGCAAAAGAAACTATACAAGGCACAAGATGGAAGAGAGTGAATAAGGAAAAAGGTAAAACCTCATTATGGTAAATAGCAACATCTGCATTCAGGCTTAAGTGAATAGTGACAAGAAGCAATTTAAATCTCAGCTGTCGAGCCTGCATAACACATATTTAGCAACACGATAGGCACGGACCACCACTGATGCTGCTGCCAGTGAAGCCAACATCACTACAAACAGAACTGCATGAGGGAGAGTGCGCGCTTCTGCAGACACTCTGGCAGACAGCATAAAGGAAGGCCCAGCAATGTGGAAAGCAGAAGCAGGCCTCCCAAGTGCTGTGTGTCTGTTGGCTCTTAATGAGGAATAACCTGTTCTGGGAAATGAGTGAAAGTTGAGATGATGGATTTTGTAGGAGCAGCACCTGGCAACCTGTGAAGTGCTTTGGCTTTGGAAACCGGGCTTCTATGAGCACAGATGATGATCTGCCAGACAGTTACCCTTGGCAAGGTGCTGGATGTGCCAGCTCTGAGGAGTTCTAGGTAGAGACAGGAACAGCTATGTAGCCTCTTATTAAACACTTATTTTGTCCTACTGTGTGCAGTAATGAGTTGAAGTTCAGTAAACATGAAGACTACAGAGGCAGCTAAAGAATATTGGAGGTGATTGTCCCTTATATAACTCAGACATTCTGATTATTCTGCCAGGAATAGGACTGATAGAGGTTTGAAATAAATTCTTAGATGAGAGAAGATGGGAGAGGGGCCTTAGTCTCTTATTTGCCAGCAGCAAAACAATAGAGGAAAAGGATGTCAGACATCTGACTGAAGGAAGGATGGCACCCAAGTGTAATCCTGCCCAATAGGGTATACATAAATCCTTTAAAAGACAGGAAAAAAAGCTTAAATATTTCACAGCATATGCATTCGCTCTGATTATCTGTACAGCATCATAGATGTGCTTGGCACTTTACTGACAGAAACATTGGCAGGTCTCTGCCTCAGGGCATCTATAATTAGAGCACAGCAAGGGAAGATGATGGAAAAGAGTGTATGGGAGGACAGGGATGCAACAGTGAAAGAGCATGAAGAGCTTTACATACATTTCTCCAGATTTGTTGTTGTTCTTTTCATTTAAATGTGATATATTTAAAATCTAGAACTGAGAAATGATAGAACTTCCAATACTTGCTTCACAAACTTTCTTCTACCCCAAACCAGAACAGAAAAGTGAAGTTTAGAAATTTCTCACGAAACAAATGCATTCAGAAAGGTGATCTGGAGATGGTGTCACGGAGCTGCGGTACTTCGCTAGGTGGAAGTCTTTCATTCCAGCACAAAGTCCTGTGAGGGCAGATGCTCCTCTGAAGTGGTTTGGTGTGGCCGAGTGAACACTTTCTACAGGAAAACAGCTTCAGCAGAAATCTTTCAGTCAAATCCAACACAAAGACCATATTTCCAAAGAAGGCAGAATCAAGGAGGGCATACTGGGCATAGAATAGTATTCTTCAATAGAGGAAGAATGAAGGAAGAAAGATGACTCCAGAACAGCTATCCCTTCAGAGAGGCCAAGAGCACCAGGAAAGCTCTGCTTTTTTTTCCAGGATTTGAAGTAATTTCATAATTGAAGCAACTTTCTTAGTGGCGCTGGCATGAGGGTTAGGAGACTATGAAAGCAGCTGAGCAAGTTCTAAAGAGCAGTATTGCTGTGGCACTGAGCCCCCAAAAGCCCCTCTGTCTAAGAGCTGCGAGAAGTGGCATGCTGATATTGCTGTGGTACTGAAGGGAGGCCAGATGCCAAACAGGGCAGATAGCATTTCATGGGCCCCTTTAAAACAAAAGCCCTTCTTTAGTTACAAAAGAGAATAACTGAGATGAACTCATAAGTCCTTTGGGAGCCAAAGAGAGATCAGCTACTGACTTCTAAGAGGACATCACTGGCCTGGAGACATTAACAACTTCTGATCCACAGCCCCATGCAAGAAACCTGAGCAGGCAACCAATTTCCAGACCTTTTCAAGTCTATTAACACAGTTCTGAAGCACACAGCTCTCCCTCAGATCCATAATTGTGATTAGAAAGTCTCTATCTGTGTCTTGCACATTAGTGAGTCACTCTGTATTTTCCTTCTGCCTAAGAAACAATCTGACTATGGAGGAATGAGAAAGGCAAAACATTTTTTGATCTTGCATCTAGATTCTCAGGAGAAAATAACCTGGGTTAAGCCTTTACTTGATTTGCACTCACAAGAATAAGCCCTTGGGTGGTCTAATGTCACTAATAGGGAAGGGGAAACACACTGAGTAGATCAGTAAGTGTACTCTGCTACAGATACATCTTTGTGAAGGCAAGCACATCAGGCTAGGAGCAAAGCAACGGAGAGCACTCACAAGCCATGACATTCACCCTGTGCTGTCATCAGCCAGAGTGCCCCTTTCTCCAGCCCTACAAACACTAATGGAGCATCCGGAAACCTAGAAAGTGGCAATGAATTACTCTCAGCAGGGTAAACCACTTGTCTGTGGAGAAAGAATTGTGTTCCATGCCATTCATAATATAAACAACATCAAGGCAAAGGTTAGCAGGTGGCTGCTTCCCTTGGAGCTGTAATTAATATCATCTGAGCAATGCAAAGAGACCCAGAGAATGCCAGGTGTCTCCTCTCTGCAACCATCTGTGGAAAAACAGGATGTTGGTCCTGATAACAGAAGTCTTTCCTGCAAAGCAGGAGGTTAGGAGGATGGGGAAAATAGATTGTTTGAAGGACCATCAGTTAATAGTGTGATCCTATAGTGTGTCTCTAAGTGTAGAAGATCAGCAACAGTGACCAACAAATTTGACCTTTCAACATCTGCTGCCATTTAACATTCTTTCGGTGGATGACAGATAATTGCTGCTTGTAAGGCTGAGGGGATGCAGTAAATGGTATTCATGCCACCAAAGAAATCTAATGAGCAGATCTGAGTTTGGGGTATACCGCAATTCTGCACCATTTCCAGTAGGATTTCTCATCCATCCAAGAGCTGATGCATAAGAAACCACCTGTTTCCTTGGATACTTCCATTAATTTACCCCACTTCTAAAACACACCAGAGCACTCTCATGTCTAGTCCACTAAGGATCATGTCTTGTGGAAACAGCCCAGCCTCTGCTGTAACTGTTGCTAACATTAAGATGACTGCA
Source organism: Pavo muticus (assembly GCA_016647715.1). Classification (NCBI taxonomy): domain Eukaryota; kingdom Metazoa; phylum Chordata; class Aves; order Galliformes; family Phasianidae; genus Pavo; species Pavo muticus. Next base: position 855,436 of record JACDJE010000147.1, on the reverse strand, counting down.
AACCTCCTACCTGCAGGCTTAGGTGGGCACCTACTTTAAAAAGAGGCTATATAACAAAGGAGACAAGTAGGAGATCTTTTCAGGTTGATTTATTGTATTTGCTTGCCTTGGGTGTGCCTTCTGCCCTTCTCTGGTAACTAGACGGAGAAAAGGTCTGGTACTCCAGGACAGCTAAGGATTTGCACCAAGTCAGTGCAACAGTGGGGCTGTGTAAGCCCTCCCTGCTCCACCAGGAAGCCTACTTTAATGCAGTGACCACTAAATTGCTTTGCATAGAGATTGGAAGAACCAGAGAATGGCTATGTTACTGTCTCTGATAAAAGTGAACAGATCAAAAATGAAAATACTCTGTATCTGACATTACCAGGCCGAGTCCCTGCTTTGCACTGCTTGAGTGAACAAATTCTGAAGAAAGTCACGTTTTGATACCGTGCTGGTTTTCCCCTACAAGAAAGTGCTAGAAGGTGAACCAAAAGGCTTTAAACTTACCTCTCAATGTGTCTGCATTGTTTGTGTCTTGCTGCTGCTAACATCTAAAACTGTTCAGGGGGTGATTCTCCTTCCTCTGAAGCCGCTGCTTTCAGTTCCACTTATTTGCTCTGTGGATATAAAGATGTAAACCTGCTAATGGCCGGTTTGCAATGAGACTCGGTGGAATACTTTTCCAAGGAACTTTGGAACGTTTCACAAGCTCAAACTTCTACCTCCTCTTCCTCTGAGCAGTAACCTGCTACTGTTTGACATTTCTCTGTAATTCCCTCCCACAAAGGCAATGGAGAGTATTAGAGGCTTACAGTGCTTACAAAACGTAAGGCCCATAACATGGACTCGACAGCATTCTGCCTGGAACCAGGTACTATTCTCACTCCACCCAATTCCAGGGATTGCAGCAGATCTGTTGTAGCTGGAGGTGTCAAAGGTCATGTTCCTATTGACTGTAGAAAGGTGTTTTTCATATGGGATCAAACTTAAGGGCTCTAGAGAGCAAAAATTTTGCTGTTGTAAACATCAGCATTCAGAATTTCTACTAATTACAGCAATCTGTGCTCAGCAACTCCAAGATTAATTAGCAACAGCAGCAGCAAGACTTACAAAAATGAGAATATTATGCTCAGTTGTCTTAGGGATGGAAGACACAAGTTCTGCAAACTCCAAGACTGTACCTTGAATGTAAGTAACGTATTCCTCTCCATTCCCCTTCTGAGTTATGATTCACAGAATGTCGGCCTCAACTCCAAATCAGTAACGTTTTTTCTCCTATTTCTCTGTGGCCTAGTAAAGTTCAGATGTTGGAAAATAATGCCAAACTGATAGGATTGTTATTTTCCTCTGTTTAAAGAAGAATAAAACTATTTTAAACAAGTCTGAGTTCCCTTTTCCTGGGAAGAGCTGGTATTTAGCAGACCCTGTAATGGGAAACATTAAGTTAATATAAAATTTAACATCATGCAGCTTCCCTGTATGCATCTCCTTTCTCCTGTGCTATTTTAATAAGAAGGTCAGAGCAGAAAATATAAATATTGTTTTAACTACTGTTTCTGTACTTTCCTGCAACCTTCTATAGATTTTCCAGAGCTCAAGCTGTGTATTAACAGGCCTGACAGGCTTATTCTGGATATGATCCTAAAAATCCACAGAGCTCAGAAAATTCATCTCAGTGAGCAATGAAAATATTTTTCAAGAAATCAGTGAATAAAGGGCAAAGTGTCCTCCTTTCTAGATGGAACTGCTTGATATATGGATCCACTGGCTGCCATCATTCACTCACAGCTTCCAGTTAGAGTTCTAGTTATACTGGTTCAGACTTATTCTTTCCACATGCTCCTGGCATCCTTTAGGTGCCGTAAGGAAGCTGAGGATACGCCTTTCCTCACAAGTACTATCACAAAGCCAGCAACTGCCCTTCTGACCAACTACTGCTACAACACCACACTAACTTTGACTCCTTATCCAACACCATCATGTTCCACAATGGATAAGCTGACACAGGCAGTGCACTGCCCAAGCCACAAAACCCTCTGCCAGCTGTTAAAGCAGGCTCAATCCCATTCATATCCCTAAGCAAGGGGTCAAATCAAGCCTTGCTTAGAGCTCATGCTAAATAAGCTGTACCTAACAGATATAACTGTTTGTAACAGATGTGCCTGATTATGGAACCTGAGGCTCTATAGTGCAGATTCCTAACGTGCCTGCTTTGGTACTTGTTAAAATCATTAATTATAACTTTATGCAACAACAAATTATGTAGGACAGCTGTGCCAGCAGTACCGTAAATTGTGTCAACCCCCTACGGTCCCATTGGAAAAAGTGATCTAGGAATGCATATGCTGAAAAAAGATACTCATTTCCTACTGGCACGTTTCACTGAAGGTGTCATTAACACGGCCAGTGATTGGTTAGAACAGGAGCAGCAGCACTTCTAAGCCTTTCATTCCCGTTACCAGGATTCTTCAATCATATCTCAATAATGTCACTTTGCTGGCACCATTAGCACTGTTGAAAATGGCCCCCCTGAACTCTTCGGGCACCTTGTATTTAGCCGTGTTCTACAAGGGTGCAGCACTGAGAGGAAAACACACATTACTGCTGATCAGATAATGAGACACTCCCGGATTATGACTGCCGTTCTGTGCTTCAGCAGGTGTTGTTTCACCACGTGCTTCTCTCTGTAAGCCAGCTATTGGGAAGCAGAGAGGTCACTGACTATTACCAGCAAAACGCTAGTTATTTCAGCTCCTGCGCAAACCCACGCGTGCTGCACACCCAGGCCTGTAACACTGTCCTCAGTGTAGTTCAGACTGTCTGCTTTCCAGAGCCTGCTCCCAAATGCCCAAAATACCACATACCCACAAGTGGGTTATAAAACACCTTCCATGCCCCGGAGCAACTCCATCTCTGCACTACAAATCCCAAAGCAACACAATGAATACCACACGAAGCCAGATACAAGTGGATGTTGCAAGTTTACTCATATCTCGGGGTGCCCTATGCTGTATGGTAATATTTTGTGCTTTTAGCAAAAGCGTTGGTTTTCTTCTTTTTTTAATGTGTGTGAGAAATGTCTACCATGAAGTAACGTCACTCCATTGAGGTAGAAGTAACACGCCCAATATCCCTGGAGAATGATCTGTTTGGTCATGATGGGGTATTGCATCACTGCAGTACAAAAACTGAGTGAGCGAGCAAGCAACAGAACTCCCTGAAACAGATTTCAGGAAGTAGCTTGCTGAAAAGGTGAGTGGAGGAAGGTGGCAACTGGCAGACACATGGCTCACTGTGGACTCTGTTCAGCTGTCACTCACCCATTCGCTCGCTCCTGGGAACTTGAGGAAGAAATTCCTGTCTCTTGGAGATAGCATCCCTCCGTGTAATGGGCATCTGCGATGGAAACTCTTCTGCTTCACTGCTCCTGTAAAAGTAGAGGAGCCCTGCCGCAGCCAAACCTACCCAGCGCCCGGAGGGATTCCTCCTCATAGTCACAAACCTGAATGCCAAGCAAAGAGCATGTCAGAATTCAGCAAGAGGGTGCAGAGCAGTTCACAAAAAGTTAATATCATGTCATCTAACAATTTTATGCCAGACCTATTTCCAAATGTTTGCTTGTATCTTTTTTTTAATAAATTTAGTACTAATGAAAAGAACTGTGCATCGGTCTGACTCAAACATTTGCCATTATAGTACCATAGATTCATAGCCTACACAGTTGCAGTAACTAAAGCTCTTTTCTTTGTCTTGCTTATTTTACCCAGTATAGCTAAGGAATTGATCATTCCTAAAATAAAAGGCAGAAGCTCAGTTTTTGCTCTTATTTAGCCACAGTCTTCTTTCTTAACATCAGAAATGTCAGTTCATTTTCAGTGATGAATGAAGACTGCATGTGCTTTTAAAGAGGGCTGTTTGAAATGTTTCAAATTTATTTCTTAAACACCTACTGTAAATCCCTCAGTTTGAAAGACTTTAGTTTCTACAGTCTAGATCTGGATTGCTTGATAAAAAGGGAGACCTCAGTCTATTTTCTCATCTTTTAATTATGTTTGTGCACAAAGAAGTATGCAGGCACTCTCATGTATGTGGAATACACATGAAAGAATCACACGTTTTTACAGCACATAGAACAGTTAAGTTTCAGTAAAAAAATCTGTAAGGAATCTTTTAATGTGGTGTAAGAAGAGCTCTTGCTCTTAATTGTACATTCTCTCTGCAGTAGTGATCCACTGACGCACAGAGATCTCAGATCCCTTTCGTATTCTCTACTTTTCATCTAATAAGCAGGATGGCATATCTCAACACTAAGACAGCTCTTGCTGCTAAAGCCAGTGCAAGTCAGGAGTGAACTGGCACATTTGGGATGCTGTTGCAATGTTACCAGATCTTATGGCTCTAATCCCAAATGTTACATCCTATAATATTCCTAATTTCCCAGCTCCTCAAATTAGAAAGAAAATGTCAAAAGCAATCCCCAAACCACAAACTGCAAATGAAGTAAATGCTTGGAAATTGCCACAAAGATAAAGGCTTGTTTCTGAAAATCTAATAAATTTTATGTTGGCCTCAAGGTTTGTGAAAGGCTGGCACTGGCACGCTGCTATGGTGATATAAGGAGGTGAAGTAAGGCTGCAGAGACTCAGTGCTATTTTCTCTTTTTGAAGGGTACGACAGGTGGCTGATGTCATTTCTGCATTATGCAAAGTGCAGGGAAAACACACCAGAGAGCTTAATACCGAATCTCCTGGCCCGGAGCAGGAGAACAAAACAGCACCAACATGGGGACACTAGAGGGAGCAAAGACAAGAAAGCAGATGAAGAGGAATAAAGGCAGGAAGGGAAAAGCCACGCCAGTTTCTGAGATAGCTATGAGCAGGAGGGGAAGAGAAAGGAAGGTTTTGTGCCTCATGCCTTGAGCACTGTATCAAGTCCACCGACTATACAAAAAGAGGGTGCTCCTTTCTAAGCATGTATGACAGAAGGGAACCATCCGGATTCTCATTTTGCATATACTGGATTTTCATCTTGCATGTACTGTTAAGGATTCAAGTTGTGCAGGTCAAACAGCCCTCATTCAAGCAGGTAACACACTTCTGGCAGTGGCTTTGCCTGAGTTCACCTGCTCTTCAGGACAGGCCAGACCAATCTCATTCCCCTGGTTCTCGAGGGCAAGAAGGAATCAAAAAAAGCAAAATGCATTTCATCATCTCTCAGGGGGCTATGCAGGCATGCCTGGTGCACAGAGAGCAGATCATCCCACCTGCTGCTTCTTTCATCTTTAGTCTGGAGCTTCCTAAAACCACACATGCTAGTGTCATGCTTTCTCACTAGTTTTTCCGGTCAGAATACAAACAGCAGTACATCCCAACCGTGCTGCTCTTCAAGTCACCAGCATACAACACAGCTGCTCTTCCCACAATCTAATTCTCTCTCTTTAAAAGTTATTAGAAGTTATTAGCACTTCAGGACTCATTTTACAGCTCCATACTTTGATCCTCAGCTTACTCAAGTCAGTTCCCACTGAGCTGCTTCATAACATGTTTAATAGCTAATTTGTTTGGACATCATTAAAAGTATTAAGGCTCCAGGCAGCGAGGACACGCCAATTACTGAGTCAAGTGATTTAATTCCAAGGAGGCCAGTAGGAAACAGCAGTTTAAACTGCTTAAAGGCTTGTACCTCTTGCTGCTCAGAAAGCCTGCTGATTTCAGTTCAGAGAGGTGTACTTCTGGATCATGAGCTCTGGGTGCTCCGCAGATGCTGAGACACGGGCTGTGCATGTGAAATACCAGCTTAAGCAGCTCTGTCGTGATGAAGCCTGTCTTAGCTCTAATAAAACTTTACACCACTACAAAAGAAGGCAGTCTTCTGATGAGTGGCATTCTGGTAGGATTTTTTTTAACCACTGATATTTGTTTGCTGGAGCTCTCCTTGCAAAGTCCTGAACCTGCATCTTAACACGCTAAACTTAGCATAAATCTGCATCTTAACACACTTGCTTAATGTAAAAATTCTCAGTGCTACTTATTATTTCAAAAATATTCTGTAAAATAGGTGTCCAAGCTTGTCTACTCTAGGTCTGTTATCATAGAATCACAGAACAGCTTGGGTTGGAAAGGATTTTAAGCCCATCCAGTTCCAGCCCCTGTATGGGGGGCACAGATACTCCCCATCAGATCAGGGCGCCCAGGACACCACCCAGCCTGGCCTGGAGCACCTCCAGGGATGGGGCACCCACAGCTCTCTGGCTTTTAATAGGCAAAGCCTTTGGAAAAGCTTTACTCCGGGGTAAATTATACCTTATTATTTACATCTACTGCTGTATTGATTCTTATCAGTAGAAAACATCCTTATGAACAAAGCAACTTATTACATATTAACAGCCACCTATTAGTTCACCTCACACCCCTTCTGGGAGGCAACACTCACAGCAGCCAATACATCCTTTTGTGGTGCTCTTAAGCCGATTTCCCAGCAGTCAAATGGCTCCTTTTGCTGCTACTAATTTCATCTTCAGTAGAAGTTTGCAGCTTGGCAATAGTAAAGTCAGCAAACCTCTCCAATATAGATTCATTTTTTATTTTTCAGGTTTAAAAATGCATACACTATGGCATCCTCATAAGGCCTCCCTTGCTGTTTAAGAGCTCCAAAGTGAATGAAACTGCACCAGTAATACTGTACTTTGTATAATATAACAGAACTACCTCCTTCTGGAGTACTGTGTCCAGGGCTGGAGCCCCCAGTACAAGAAAGACAGAGAGCTGCTGGAGAGGGTGCAGAGGAGGGCCATGAAGATGATTAGAGGGCAGATGAAGACAAAAGGAAAATCAAATGCCACAAAAAGGCTACATTTGCTGACACATGGGCTTCTGCATCACACATCTTCTCATATCCTTGAATGACAGTTTCCAAAATCTGACATTAGCTGTACCAGTATAAATCCTGTTGTTCTAGCACAACTGCAACTGCGTTGGGAATTTCTACTAGCAAAACTAAAAGAAAGAAAAATCATACCACGGAGCAACACGTTACACAAATACCACTTTCAAGTTAGCTGCACGTAATAGCTATACAAAAGACATTGACAGGCTTTGAGTGGAGAGTTCAGATATCCAGAAAATACAGTAGCATCTGGTGTGTGAAGCAGGAAGAACAAAGCTCTTCAGAATAAATCTGAAAGAGGGAGAAACACCAGGGCTTGTGAAATCTAAAAAGTGATAGATGTGCAAATGAGCCAACAACACATTTCACAAGTTACCACAGGTTTCAAGTTACTTTTTCTTCCCCCGATGTGAAGAGGAAACACAACTGTGAATACAAAGAGCAAGACACATGCACACATAAATTCAAAGGCTTATGTAGATATGAGGTACATCTAGCACATGGGTATAAAAATCTATTAAAGCTCCATACCTGAACAGCTTCAGATCAACTGTTGGGAAAAGAAGACAAAGAAGAAAATAGAAACAGATCAAAAACTTGTCACATTTACCATGTTTCACAGAGAGATAGATGGAAGAAAAACTAGGCTCACTGCTGCAGCAGTAATCCAGGCTTAGTCCCAGCACTCTGTAGTCTGGGTTCCTTTGGTGATCATCTGCATATGTCCACCTAGAACTGTCATGCTGTTAAGAACTTCCGAAGCCATTGGCCAATTAAATCCAATTTCAGAAGGGTTCAGGGAAAATCACATTTCATGAAAAGAAGAGGCTGAATAGAGCAAAGAGACAGTAATTCTCCTTAGAGCAACCTCTTACAGCAAGGAGCATCTTGACTGGGAGAACAGACTCAGCGTTAGCTCATTTGCTCTACACTAATGATTCACACATGAGAGAGATGAAAATGCACCCCTTGCCTAAACAAAAATCAACAGAAACGTGGTGTAAGACTATACTGCATCTGAAATGACCTTGAATATCAATGCAGCACTGCTAACAGAACCTAGTAACAGCAATATGATCTCATTGGGTACTGTAAATCTGCATCCAAAGTCTTGTTTGGAGCTCTAACACAAAACTTCTTCTGCAGTGGCCAATTCAACATTGAAGCCACTTGTGCCTAGAACTGAGCCAAAACAGAAGAACGATTGTTAAGAACTGCTGAGATTGAATGCCGTTGTCAGAACCCGGAGCAGGCAGTTCCCATTGAGAAACCTTTCCTGGTAATTTATAAGCATGCACAATTCTCTTAAATACCCAGAGCACTGAGTACCATCTCTTCCTACACAGAGTCATTTTCTTTCTGATATATATGCACATATATCATAACGAGGCAACACATGCAATTTGTGAGTTTCCAAATCTCATCTCTGGAGCTATATTTTCTCATCTTTCCAGCTACAATTTGTGCCCCAGGATACAAGCTAAGCACTGAGTCTTCTGCAGCAATCTAATTCTGACTTCCAGAATCCCAGCTCCAAAGGCAGAACATTCCCTTCAGCATAAGCACAGGGAACATCTGAATTGGTCAAAGAATACCTTTGAAAGTATGTATGTAGCGCTTGTTACACATTACAGACCAAGTTCTGTGGCGACCACTAAGTTCTATTCTAATAAAGACTGTCTCAATAATGTCACTATAATCTTGGTCTAAAAGCTGGTTACGTTTCCATGATATGCTATTGTACATGATGAAACTCTTAGTAAAGGCAGACAAACCTTTCAGCTAGTGCAGTGTGCTGGACAAAACATTCTCCATGGTTCTCCTGATCAATTTGTATTCCACTCCTAGGAACAATTCTGAATGAACTCTTTGACCACAGCACACAATGAACACCCAATAACCATTAAATGGGAGATCCCTTAAAAGAACTGGAATTATTTTTACACCTTACTACAGTAGTGTATCTAGTGGTCCTCCTTAAGGAGTTACAAATTGCCCTTTCTTTTGTGCCAATATTACGAGGAAGAGCAAGAGAAACTTGTCAGTTCCTGTATATGTTCTATGTAATGATGAACTGCACAAAACGAAACTACAAGACTACAGTTTCCATAATAAAGAGATGCTTTAAAAATTAATTTGTTTCAAAGAAAATAAGCAAAAAACACACATTGTTCCTTACTAGCTCTGCTCTGGTGGTCAAACACACACCTGCTCGCTAGTGTGATTATCACCTATTTGGAGTATTTTGTCTGTCTTCAGCACAATGGAGCCTGCAGGGCTATCAGAGTGGGAACTAGATCCTGTCCTGGTCTAAACACAATGAACAGAGCAGTTAACTGAATTTGGATTACAGAACCTTTCCTGCTGGTAACAGCTGAGCCAGTCGAGCTCAGTTTGGCTCTCAGATCCCGTGCCAAGCTTGCAGCTGCCTATTATGAAGAACTCTTTCCTTTTATGAAGTGGACAGAGAAACCACTGAGAAACCCCAGCCATGGAGCCCCATTGAGCTACTCTTAGGGTTACTTGCAGACTACAGCCACAAAACACCTCAAAGCAAATGTTTATACTTTGCTCCATTAAATACAGTGGGGAAAACAGTGGGAGTAATTTAGCATGCCAGAAAAGATGGCATCTTCTGCAAATATCTCCCTCCAACCACTCAGTTCCTAACCTTGCAGGATTTCAAAGTCCATAACTTCTTTTAGCACACCAGCTGCTTCTCCTTTAGAAATGGTAACAGCAGGCAGTGTGAAGATGACATGACTTGGAGACAAACCAGTTTTATTTAAAAACAACATTTATATATACTACACACAACATTCCAACTTAAAAGAACATTGCTGAGAATGCTATGTCAAATAGTCAAAAATTAAGAAGTGCCAGAATTAAAACTGCCTATTCGATCTTAATTTGAATCTTTTGTGTCACACAGTGTGCTGCCGCCTTCACTCACATGATCAAATACAATTTGTTTCACAGGACCCTTGCCTCAGCCAGTGTAGAGGATGTATGATTCTCAGTTAATGAGCAGCCATTCAAAATATGTTTTCTTCTTGCTGTTTAGCGTGCAGCCCATTTCTGATGGCTTACCTCCACAGGGGGTTACTCAGAAACAGTTGAACAACTCCCTGATTGAATGCTTATTACAGAACAAGATCATTTCATCTCTGCTTAGTTTAACCCACTTTGCTTCACCAAACTCAAGCTCTATTGGAGAGCGTATGATTAATTTATTCATAGCTTTTCTAAGATACACATTAGGAATACATTTTGGACAAATTTATTGTCCCAACACTTCCATTGTATCTGGATAGATAGTTGAAAAAATGATTAGAAAGTTTCTGTGTTATAAAAGTATTCATTGATTTGGGATATCCAATTTAGAAAATGAGAGCATTCTTTTTGTAGCATGCTTAGCATTATATGGTGCTTTAAATGCTGAAAACAGTTCCAGCTGCAGCTCTAAGTATATAGAGCTACTGCAAATCAGATATCATCTAAAATTGAGTATCCAGAAAATGAGGAACATTCAGTTAATGAACACTTCAAAAAGGTTTCATTTTCAGCAACTTGGCATTAGAATCTTGGTAGTAAAGTCAGAAATTAAATCAAGTTTTCCAAGAGCACATTTAACTGTGTTAATAATGAGACCTAGCGATGTGCTTATGAAGAGAATAAGCAGTGCAGATGAAAGCTTGGGCTTAAGAGTAAGCTGTTACAGGGCTTCAGCACTGCTCTAGAAAACAGTTTCCTGAGCTTCTTTGCCCATAGAGAGAGATAAGATTCCTCTACGGTCAATTCAGTTACTAAAATTGTCTTCTCTCTCTGAATGCTCTCTGAAGGAGACCATGTTTGCTGCCATTTGTAGGAGACCAGCACATTTATCTTCACGGGCTAGTTAACTCATAGTCTGTACAGTACTAGCATGTATAACATGGCCAAATGTCTAAATTTTAACAGAGAAAAAAAACCATAATGGTGATAAATATCATCAACTTTCAGCTCCATACATCAGGACTAGAAGCACCAATACCTTAGAAGAAAAGACCAAAAAAAGACAGACATAGACAGTTGACAGCATTACATGTTTGGCAAATTGTTCCAAACAATTCAGTTAAAAAACAGAGCCTAAGCAAAAAGCTTGAGGAAAACTCAGGAACAGAACAATTAACTGATGACCGCTAGTCCGTAATAAGAGAAAAGATACCGTGCACTCAAACTGATGTTTTTCTGTTTGTCCTTCTGCCTCCAAGCATCCGTGTAAAGAACCATATCATTTCTGGCAGAAAACAGGGAGCCAGCAGGGTACAGTGCAAGATACACAGATGCCTGTGGTTAGGCTTATAAGGGCACTGATTTAGTGGGAATGAGAGTTCAGTGCAAAGAAAAGACATACAGATCTCTTGGCAAGGGAAGAGAGAACTGAGATGGATGCAGAGGATAACACTGCAGACTGCCCCTGGAAAATGAGAGAGAATGTGCTGGGAGGGTGGCACGGATTACCGTGGGCAGCAGCATCTAGCAGGTACAGCTAGTTCAGTCTTCAAAAGAAATGAAGCAAGTGTCTTCAGAATACAAGCACAGAGCTGCTCTCCAGAATAAGAGAATTTAAGCAGTTTGAGCCCTCTTTGCATCCTCTTAAATCCAAGCTCCTTTCAGGCTAGAGCAATCAGCATGATCAGAAAAGCAATGCATGCCCACCAGCACACAGCAGCTACCACAAGATGACTGTCCCAGGCATTTAACAAGCTCCTCCTCTGTAAAATAATCCCAAATGCTAATCCCATTCTGTGTCCTAATACATGGATGTGAGGGTAGAAGCGAGATAAGAAGATGCAGAAGTGAGGTTCACGACGAGTGGCTGACCAGAACTCCATTTTCCTGCAGCACCATCCCAGAGAGCGGCTCCCCAGAAGAGCCCAGCTAACAGGGCCTCTGGGCTGGGCTTCCAGGCAATCTGTGCAGTGAGGCAGCCGTTGTCTTTCTCCCAGTGAGAGAAAATGAGAGACTGTTAACCGTAGATCTGCCAACTGTTGCACACAGCTTTCTCATGCTCTGAAAGCTTCTGTATTTCCATTTTAAAAGAAAGGCAGAGATGGAGAAGAAACAAACCACAGGAGGGTACGTATAGAATATGGAAGTCCACATATGTGAGTAACCAGCTGTTACATGAATGAGAGATACCGTCCAGAGGCATGTTTAAATTCAGCCAGCACTCTATGTGAGACCAGACAAGCAACAAAAGAAAATCCAAAAAGTGACAAGGCTGGTGCTGGTAGAGACCTATTCTGGGATTACTCCATGTCATTTCAAAGAGCATGACAGCTTCTTTAGCAGTTCTGACCTTTGCAGTGCAGCAGTGTGAGACAAGATGTACCTATACTGTGTGCATTAGAACACTCTTATTGTATTTCATACTTCTGGCACATTTATTATTTGATTCAAGCTGTTTTCAGGAGAGTTTGGATCCTGTGAAAGACACACACTGGGTCTCTACTCACTAGTGCTAGCACTAGAATCTTATGCATCTGTACATCACAGTTGACCTCACTGGAGAATTCTAGATCAAGGCCAGGCTGGATGTGGCTCTGGGCAGCCGGGTCTAGAGGTTGGCGACCCTGCCCATGGCAGGGGGGTTGAAACTAAATGATCTTTATGGTCCTTTTCAACCCAGGCCATTCTATGATTCTATGATGTATACTGTTGTCGTCAAACCAGAATTAATTCCACACCTAGTAGAAGCATAATGTAATAAGGACAGTCCAGAACTCTTTCACGCTCTTACTCATACAGAGGAAACTCGAAACAGAAAACCTGCCCAAAGGGAATTTTCTCTTTGCGTTTGCAAAGTAGCACTCATCTTACAACTGGAAGCCACAATAAAAGTGTGCTGCCTGTAATTATGGATGCTCTCATTTCCGCATCGACGCTTTTACTGAAATCCTTCAAAGCTTTCAACCTTAGTGGAATTCATTGTACCAATGAATTCTACAGGAGAACAACATCCTACACACAGAAGTATTTCCTTCCATTACTAGGAGCTGTAAAACTTTTCAATTTCACTGCATTTCTCCCTAATCTCAAAAAATTGCAGTGATAAATCAGGAACTCCTAGTTTACTTCCTCGGCTTTATTTATCTTATATTCTTCTACCATACTGTCTCCTGCCTTCCTCTCTTCTGGAATAAAGAATTCAGGGACTGTCAGCCACCTTCAGGAGCCATTTCAGAGATACTCATGTACAGCAGGAGCAGAACAACCATAGAATCGTAGAATACCCCAAGTTGGAAGGGACCCACACAGATCATAGAGTTCAACTCCAGTCTGCTAATTCAACCAAAAGTGCCTTTAGAAATCTCAACACTCATTCCATGTTCTATGATCAGGTTGCATTCAATTGAAATCAGTGATACTGACAGACGTAGCAGCAATACTACAGTAAGCCATTCATACTTGATGTGCTTACCCAAGAAATGTACTGTTAACTGATTTTTTTAAAATAAATTTTATCTCTACTCATAAAATCAAACTTCCTCCTTAGGATTGAAGAGAAGAACAACATAGAAGCACTGAAACTTTCTGCATAATGCATATTCATTTCGTTATGCTTGGTAATAAATTTTACTCTTCCTCTAGAGTATTTTTAACTTCATCAGAAGAAGAGGAATTTGATGGCCTGGCTCTGATAAGAAACTTTGCTTGTAATAATTCTTTTTTTAATGTATGCCTGCTCTAATCTACACCAGGAAAGCCATGCTCCTTTCTCACTGCATCAAGGTGAAGTGCTGACCTATTACATGTAATGGTCTTAGTTCAGTCTTTACATAATGAGATAACACTTTGACAACGCTGAAGGCAGGAAAATAAAACACATTACCTTGGAATAATCCCTTTGTACCAGGTACCCACACTATTTGATCAGTATCATCAGTAAATGATGTGCTTCAATTTGTCACTGTAGTTTAAATTTCTAAGAGAAAGGACAAACTGGAAACATGAAAAATTACTAATTACAACATCTAAAATAGAAGCAGTAATGGAGGTGTCAACAATCTGACTGGGTCATCGGAGATTTTTGTAGTGATGAATAAGGAGCACTTCACTACAGACTGGGAAAGAAGCTTTGGGCAATTTTTCAAAGCTTGAAGAACTTCTCAAGGAGTTACAAATGCTCATTTTTCTCCTATCTCTTCAATTACCATTAGAACATCTTGTGGCCTTTCTAATGGCTCCAATGAAATTCCAATAGCATTCACTGTCAAGAGAGAGACCAAAGTATTTTTGTGCTTGTGAAAGTCCTATTCAAATCAGCAGGAGCTGGGCTTTCATATATCACTGCTGACTTACTTAGATCTGTGGGCTTAACCATGACATAAGTATTTATCGAACCACTGATGTCCTGGAAAATAGGTGATTTCCTGGAGGAGACAGTGCTATACTACACAGAGATTGTTTTTAGTTTGTCAATAACCCTCTGACATGGCCACAATCTTCGTAATACCTGAGAGCTTCTGACCACTTACAAGCCTTGAAATAGCTTCAGAAAGATTCAGAAAGTGCTAAATCTGATAGCGTGAGAAATTTCAGTTTCTTAGACATACTGGATATTAAGGACAAGTATCTGAAAAAAAAGACTCGGGGTAGCATAAAAACATATTGGACCACTTTCAGACATTCCATATTGGCTTACTGATAAGTTCAGAAGCAAAAATATCAGGGAAAGTTAAATATAACTAAAAAGGGAGGAAAAAACCTATCTTTGAACTAATACAAACTTGTAGAAATTTGTATTGCCCGGACTTTGCATGTAAAAACATACGCATACGCCTGCATCTCTGTACATACACACATATACATAGCTTTTCCAGTAGACATAAGAAACTTCATTTAAAAGCTGTGGATAAAAAGAAATACAAAAGGAAGCTTTCTGAAATGCATAAGACAAAAAAACTTGTCAGTAAGGAAAAAAATAACTTGGGGAAGAAAATATCAACTAATGGGTTGGGCTAATGGGACTTGCTAAGCTTGTTTTTTTCATTGCTACCTAGCAAAATAGAGAAATCATTTAAAAAATTAAAACTACAGAAAATATCTCTAACTCATACACCTCTGTTGAAAATCAGGTGTCTGTCCACCTGGAATGAAAGCTACACACAGAGGTCAAAAAACAACAGGTTCCCTGCGAGACTAGCTCAGAAATACACCATCTTTTAATGTAAAGCACAGAGACAGTTTCAAACTGTTTTCAGTACATCTGTATTGTAGCAAAGTGCTTTTTCTACACTTCGCTGACTTGCCCTATAAAGGAACCAATTGCTATTCTTCTCTGCTCCACTCTGAGCAGCTCTACTCCTCCATTCCTTTAGGAGACCGCAGCCAGCAGGCAGGCTGTCAGGCACAGGCTGCCCCTTTACACCCAAGGCTTGGGGAAACGAGAGCAGGAAGCCTAAGTTATACCCTACAGATATACCTGCAGAGAATTCAGAGCTACATATTTTGATTTATACTGACAGGGAGGTTGTTTTTCTTGGTTTGGTAGCTCAATTAACATGACTTCCAACCCAGAGGCCCCTACAAACTAACCTGAGCCCTTCATTAGCAAGTCACCAGGAATCAACATTTTGTTTCAGCCTTTAACTGCCACAGCTGGCTGATTTGTCTGCAGGCTGAAGGAAGCACAATTACTCTGTAGACAGGTGCAACTGTTAGATGACTGAGTAATTCGGGGGCACGCAGTGTACAAGCCGTCCTGCAGCATTATACAAACCATACAAATGGAGCCTCTTGCCTCTGTAGCGGCGAGCCGCTGCATTCCTGATTTCCTCTTTGTCTGGAATCATGCATTTGGGCTCTTTGGGGCAGGATGATTCTGTAAGCAAAGAAGACAGCCCACTTTTCCAAGTTAATTTCTTTTTACAAATGTGGACAGGAGGAAGGTGGCAGAAGGTGGGATGTGACGTAAAAGCAGACGGAAATGCAGAACAGTTGCTTAGCACCTATCAGAGTCAGGCCCACTTCTTCGCAAGATAGATGTGTATTTTGGTAACTACATTTAGGAATCTGCATTTGAGTTTGGGTCTCTAAATAACCTAAATACATCAGAGGCTTTTTGAATGCATCACTGATGATTAAATAAACACAGGTATTAAAAGTAGTAGGAATCCTGCTGCAGTCCTCAGCACACACAGACACCTTCTGCTTTACAGACACTCCTCATGGGAGCTTTACCATCTCCTCAGGAATGCCAGATCAGAAAAAGGTGCCACAGAAACTTAATTCTCAGCCAGTGGGACAATATGGGATCAGCCAGCAGCCCAGTCTGAGCAAGGGATGAAAAAATAAAGCTTGGAGTCGGAGACCATTATCCAATCCAGGTTTTATGTGGGCATGCATGTGTTTTGGAATGGGTCTGTAGCATCTATCCTGGACCTCATTGATACAACGAGGCAGAACAGAGACAGACCAAGCATTTGAGATACTAAAAAAAAAGCCAGTGGAAATGCCAGATTGACAGCCAAGGGGACTGTGCTCAAAATTATTTGGAAGCTGAAAACATTTCTTATACGTTCCACTCTATTTCTTAACTCAGTTAGGAAAACTCACCTGATAAAAGGAGCAAAAGATTACCCTGTTTAATGACACAGATAAGGGAGGCAAACAGAAGCACTTAATTCCCATAAGCATCTCTTGCCTTTGTCTCAGCCTGCTTTTCATGCCTGGATGATGCTAGCTAGCACCGTTAATCTTTGTGTCTGTGACTAACTCCTGGGTTTTTATGTTAGTGACCTGATTCTGCACTAACACGCTCCTCCCCGTTCGGTGAAGCTCCCCATGTGATCTATTCTTCCCCCTAAATAAAGTTGAAAAATTTGGCTGCGCTCAGCGAGCGCTGCTGAGGGTGTGTGGAGTGGTTCCACCCTCCTCGCAGCTGCAACACAAGTACGGCGCCCGTTCAGCTGCTCTGCTGCCAGGAACGAGGGGCACGAGAGCACCCAGGCAGCAGGGGCTCGGGAACCTCCACGGCCAGGCTCCAGCTTCATGCTGCTGCTCGCGCTCACCCTCTGAAAGTAGCCCAGCAGGCTGAGGAAGATGTGGCCGGAGAAGGTGAGTGCTGCATGGCTATGATGAATCCTTTGTGCGGAACCGGAGTCTCGTTAGAAAGAGGAGGGAGGAGGGGGCAGGCGTTGCAATCTTTTTTAAAATGAACAAAGTCAGAAGCCTCCCTTCCTTCCCCATTACGCAGAAGGCGTGAGCCTCTTTCAGAGGGAATCCACGTAATGAGCTGTTTTCCCGATAAAGCTGATTTCCCCATTATGGGGTGAAAAACACGGCAGCAAAAAAAGCCCGAGCGATGAAACTGCCCGCTGCAGACGTGCTTCTTGCCTGGCTGGGCAGGCAGGTGCCTTGGAGAGCAGCTGCATCCGGCTCAGCCCTCCACAGCCTCCCACCGGACAGCACGGTGCGGTGGTTGGCACGTGGGGCCGGCACGGTGCGGTACCCAGTGCCACGGCCGGTACCCAAGCGTGAAGGGTTGGCATGGTACGGCGCCGCGGTACCGGCATGCGGAGCTGGCACAGCACAGCACTGTGCAGCACAGCATCCAGGGCTGCAGGAGCACAGCTCACGACCCCCAGTCTCTTTGTTCACCTACAGCCCCAGAAGCCCCAGCCCTTTGCTCGCCTATAGCCCAGGGAGCCCCAGCCCTTTGCTCACCTACAAGATGTGCCCGCTCCTTGCCCTCCATGCCCACACCGGGTCAGTACATCTTGCTGTGCATGCAAACCAAACCCTGCAACCCAAAGGGTCCCTCTCAGTGCCCTGCATCCCCTCCCACTCACAGCTAAAGCACTGCACTCACTGCCTCTAATGTGTTACCTTAAATGCGTTTCATATAACTTCCCCCCAGTTTGGGATGTGATTTCAAGCTAAAACAAAAGTCAGTCTGCACTAATGAGCATTGAGTGCCTAAAGGAAGTCTTTATTCCATCTTCCCCAAATGCCTACTCCTTTAGGCTCAGCACAGGGACCAGCTGACCACAGGCTGGCTCTTTTTGCCCAAAAGACAAAGCACCTGTGCTTTAATTCTGGGAAAGGGGAGAAGAGGGCAGCAGAGAAGAAGGGCACTCAGTGCTTACCTAGAACTCTCAATTTCAACAGAGACTGTCCCAGACCACGTCATGGGGAAATAAATGTGATCTTATTCCAGAAATGTATGAAGTAGCTGCATCACAAATGACATTCATCACTCCCCCTCCATCCCCCTCTTCTTCCTCCCACCCTTTAACTTGGTATTTCTCTTGCACAATTTTAAAGATAAAATCCCCAGAGTACTGAATATGTTGTAGTCCTAGACTGGAGCTATCCATCAAGAACAGGCACACTGGCTGGAAGGAGAAGAGTTTTCTTTTTAAATGAGTTGGATGAACATTTGAATGTTCAAACAATCTCTTGCTCTTCGGTACGTTTAAAAGAATGTTATCCCTACGGGAGTTTCAATCTTGGCAGATTTTATAGAAAGGCTGTAAAGTGTCCCATCTGTAATTGCATTCCTTACCAGCAGTAGGGAAGCAGAAAAAATGAGTAGATAGATTAAAAAAAAAGGCGGCAAGAGAGGGATAAAAAATAAACAGATCTCATTTGTTCATCTTCTTTTCACAACCAATTAGCCCAGAATCAGAATCTTCCTTCACCTGCAAGGAAAATGAGACTGTAATGAAAAAGCTACTGATTGTCTTCAAATCCTATTTTACAAAGCTTCTTAGGATTTTGGGCATTTGAATTCAGCTCTAAACTGCTTTCAAGTTTTCACTTATCCTGGGATTCAAAAGAACAGTTAAACAATCTACTTGGACCTGGACTGGTAAGTATTTGCTCTGACACAAAAAAATGTAAAACAGAGCATAAGAGCAGATTGATCCTAGAAACAGACAAATGGAAAGATCACAGAGCTGAAGCATCAGTGTGGGCTAAGGAATTGTTTGTACTTCAGGATTTGTGTTTTCACAGAGTTAACATTTAAAATATGGACTAATGGAAGAATTTACAGGCTGCCTCTCTAAGTCGCAGGCTGTAATTGCCCCTGGTTTTGAAAGGTGTTTGGGAAGAACAGGGAAGAATGTTGTGCAAAAGAAATGAATACCAACTAAATTAGAAAAAAAGTAACCACAAAAAAAAAAAATCTCAAAGGGGAAAAAAGCATGTATTTTTTATAGGACACATTTTACAGCTGGCAATAGAAGATTGCTCCTTTATAAGGAAAACCAGAGGGTGGCTTATCCGGAAAATCCATCCTCTGAGAAGAGGAATGTTGTGTGCTGTCTTGTGAAAAGAAATCTGGACGTAGGCTTCAGTGCATTTTCAAAAACTATTTCTAAATGAACATCACAAAGGAACAGATCTGCTCAGCTGCTCAGAGGACAGCACTATGATACAGCACTGTTTTTCAAATTCAAGACCAAAAAAATACACTCCGACCCCTTCCCCAGATATGAGCACTTGAAAGGGCGAAGAGACTCTGTATGTCTCTTCCCAACATGTTTTACTGCAGCATTCATAAGCCTCAGTCAGTATGCCAATTGGGAGCTTTTAATACTCAAAGCTACCCTAAAAATGCTCTACTAAGATTTCATCGATCAGGATGATAAACTTTCTTTACACCACTATATAGACAAAGCAGGTACATTTTGCTAGCACTGATTTGAGATGGGAATTTGTCACGCATTCAGTCTACAGCATGATTTAGTTGCAGTTTCTTAATGGTAACAGGCGTCAGCTGCTTCCACAAGGATTCGAATTTTGCAGGCACAAAAAGCAGTATTTGCAACAACATGCGGTTACAAGAAGGCTGTAATCACACCTGAAAAGCTACTGGCATTTATCAAATCATAGTTATACTAAATGAATGCGTTACACTGTCATGAGGAGTCACTAATCAAACCAGTGGGATAAGTATCAATTTCAGAGGGAGTTTAAGTCTCACAAGTCTGTTGCTTCAATTGCCCTACTCTTCAGCAATTACTTAATTAAAATCAAAATCTGAAACAAAGAAAAAGCAGAAGTAGCTCCGTATGGGTTCTTATAAACTAAATGCCCAAGAAAGCAGTATGTTACATTTACAGTCCACATTAAGCATAGACACCTGCCCACGTCAGTTGTTTGGAATAACTAAAAAGCAAACATCCTAAGCACAGCTTACAGCCTGCAGCTTCCATCCCAATCAGCACAGGCTGTTTTGCTCAGCATCTCTCAATGCAGAGGTAAGATGGTATCAGGATCTGCACTCAAGTCTCTCCCTCAAAGTTATCGAAGCCTTTTGTAGCTTTAAGGAGAATCAGAATCCCAATAGACATCATTCCTTTTACAGGAACAAGATTAAACCTTCTGTTGATATACAGAGCTGATCAATGCTGGAATGAGGTAATGCAAGTGCTTCCAAAACTTGCAATCTCTTCCTCCCCTTGCATCTGTAAGGAGAAAACTTCAAAACAAAACCATAAGATAGTCAAGAAAACTTACATTGTATTCCAAAGCAGCCGAACAACTGCTAAAAGCAGAGTTTTCTTGCTCACTAGGATAAAAATTGGGTAAAGCATTGTAAGAGACGGAGGCAGAAGTTTATACCCTTAATTAAAAAACTAACTGACTTGTTTAAATTTGCATTGAAGTTGCCTGTTATATCACTGCACACAATAGTAAGGCTATCAGGCAAACTGAGTTTCTGAGGAATGATTCAGTGTAAAAATCTAATAGAGATCAATTTTGGATTTTGTGTTTAGATTCACAAGGAAGACAAACAAAAAAAAAGGTGGTTTCGTTTTAGGATCGCTCCAATAAATCTATGGTGCTTAACACTTACAAATCCAGCCATCTGTTATAGACACACCCAAAGTGTGCTGCTGTGCTGTAGCAACCCAATGTTTATTATTTAAGCCCATACCTCAAAGTACACAGAACCTACTGGGAATTATGAAACCTAGCTGGCTCTCAGCTGAAACCTGATCTTGAAACCTCAAGATTTCCAAATGTATTTTAAGCATCCAAAGATAAAGACAGCTCTGTACTAGTACATATAAGCATTTTGAGAATCAAAGAATCATAGAATGGCTTAGGTTGGAGGGGACCTTGAAGATCTTCTAGTTCATACCCCCTGCCACAGGCAGGATTGCCACCCACCATATCATTCTGCCCAGGCCTCATGCAGCCTGGCCTTGAATGCCTCCAGGCATGGGGCACCCACAGCTTCCCTGGGCAGCAGTGCCAGTGCTTCACCACCTTCTGAATAAACTTCTCCCTGACATCTTACCTAAATTTCCCCTCTTTTACTTCCAAGTCATTCCTCTTGTCCAATTAGACGGTGTAAAAAGTGTCAAAAGTCTACAGTGGTTTTATGTACATATTTAAAATACCCATGAAATCTGTTCCTTGTTCTTATATAAAAGTTTACAGATGATGCAGTGAAAAATAAGTAGCAACTTAATGCTACACCTCGCTTTCTCAAGTCCTTCCTCATTGCTACATCTCACTTTCTGAAGTCCTTCTTCCTCCCTTCTACTCTTCTCCCATTCCTTCCTCTCTCACCTCTGCTTTCATTTGCTCTCACTCCCACTCCAGCTTTCATCTGCAATTTGTGCACAAGTGCATTAGTAGAGCTTCAGAGCTACACTAGCTCTGAAAGAGGAGAAAAGAATCATTTACATATCAGGTTTAGTACATGACGGATACATTTCATACAAATGTTTTCACATCAAAAAGATGCAAATATGGAGAGAGGAAGCACAATCTTCTGTAATGCAATAAGAACAGAAGATACAATTTGAAAGGCAGCAGAAAATTTACAAGTTGAAGGCAGAAAGAAAGCAAGCCTGAAACTACATTAAAAAGCCAATACTTATTGAAGATGATAGAAATGCTAGAAGGAATTCAGCATTTGATTTGAAAATGCTGTGTATGCTTGAGTACATGAAAGAGACACGCAAGACAGAAACCAAAGATTCGCCTCCTCCCGGAATCAAAGAGATTTTTGATATTAATTCACAAGGAGTAGGTTTATAGTTTCAGGTCAGTGATCTTTGAAAAGATGCTTTTGTGTTCACTTGAGAACAGTATCATAAAATTGCCTCGCTTTCTACTGGCTTACATGTGCTTATCAACCTTTCTTCCTCCATGAATAAAACCAAAAAGTCACAGGAAAGAAATCTGAGTTAAACTAAAGGTTAACAATTGGCTTCCTATTAAAACAACAAAACTGCAGTACCTCACTTAAAATTTCTGGCCCTCGTTCTTACAGTGAAGCTGAAGATTTCAGATGTTCACAGAACGTGGTCATTCCTTCAGCTGAAACAAAGAATCAGAAAACAGAGTTATCCTAACAGGAAAAAACAAAACATTGGCAACTAAAACTCCATACAAATGCAATTCTGGCTCCAAATGAGCAGTTTGATTTTATGTGCTTTTAAGGATTCAGTGTAAGTTCTCATTATTCTTTTTATTAAAAACGCTAATGACAACATTATTCATTACCAAATCACTATCAAACAGAGAGGTAAGTTTTGCCCACATAAAATGGCAAGGAGTCTCAGTGAAATAAAGAAAAGCTGATGATCAACATTCTTACTTCTTTTCATAATTCAGCATTTGGCAGACACCAATAACCGAAACAACATTTGAGATTAATTTGTCACTAATGCCCTTTGTTTCTCCCCTGTAAGTTGCATGTAACTTTCAGAAATCAAACTTGGAAAACCAAACAAAAGACAGCGGCTGTCCCAAGGACGTTACACAATGAGGAGCACATTTTGTCCTTCTGAGCTTATTCCAACTTCTGCTTTACTTCACATATTAGCTTGCTAAAACATAAAGATATGAAAATACGAGCCATGGTAACAAAGCCCATGTCTAGGTAAGGACACATACCATGTATTTAGCTTACAGATATTTTAATATGCTTTCATTAAAAGCATTAAAAGTTTGTTCAAACAAACCCAGTTCACTGTTTGTTCCAGGCCAAAAATCACTTTTTTTTCCTTTTGTAAATACCTGAACCATTCTAATATATGCTATTAAATGTTAATGGAAATTCCTGAGAGACTAGTTTGCATATTTATAATTCTCAGACAAAACACACTGTAGACTTATGACTCACACATGCAAACAACCCAACAATGTAAGAACAATTTATTCTCTGTTTGAATTAAATCAGAGCACAGATATTGAAGAATGTTTTGGGTATTTTTTTAATGGAAAGTTTCCTCAAGAGAACATGCAGACAATGAGTCTTCAGTAGATGGAAACTTGAAACATACATTCAGTGTGTGTATACTTAATACAACAATTACAGATAATGTGAACAGTCCTCTCTAAACTTAAGCATAATGCTAGAGGTTTGACTCTTTTTCAGAAACCAAAATCTCAGTAGGACGTTGTAATGTGAGCTATGCTATGACTTTTACCACTGCTGCTACTGTGGTCTCTCCAGTGCTGTGTAGAAGTGAATAATCATCTTAAGTTGCTGGAGATGCTCTTTATAATGCATCTCAGGGTGCCACTGAGCATGCAGCTGGCTCACGTTTAGCTAGGTGTCCACCAGAACCCCGGGTCCTGCTCTGCAAAACTGCTTCCTAGCTGGGTGGCCATCAACGCACACTTTGCATAAGGTTATTCCCCTCCAGGATCATGTCTTTGCATTTCCCCTTGTTAAACTTCGTGTTATTTCCCCTCTACCCATTTCTCCAGCCTCACCATGCCCCAGTCTTCACAGTTCTCCAGCCCTTACTAGTTTAGGACTCTTCCAATTCAATTAGCAGAGGGAGGAGGCCTTCAGCCATTACCAGTGAAGATCAAGACTCCTCTTACATCTGCAGGATTTTGAAGAAGTTACATCAGGCATACGAACTATCATGTCATTCAGTCATCATTCAAACCAGATGACAACATCACAATAGCTAGTAAGCTCAAACCAGTTTGGGCAGTGTGCTGGCTTGAAAGAAATCCTACTTCCCACCTCTTTGTGTTCTTGCATGCATGATGGAAAATACAACAGCTCAGTTTTTCATCCCTCTATTTTTTTCTACTTCAGATACAGCACTACATTACTGCAGAGTACGAGGCTCTGAATGACACTAGAGTCTTCAATGGGAGAAAAATATAATAACATCAAGGAATGAGGTAAAGCAATCTTTGCCCCCAAGAAGTTTAAAAGCAAAATAAATAAAAGGAGAGTTACCATTGCCATAATATTACCCCCTGAGCTGGAAGATAGGGATGGGGAGCAAAATAAACCCCTCGTAATTCTAGAGGAAACAGTTAGCAATCTGCTACTCTACCTGGTCTGTTACAAATCCATAGGGCCAGATGGGATCCACTCAAGGGCACTGAAGTAGCTGGAAGAAGTGGTTGCCAAGACACTCTCCAGCATTTACCAGCTGTCCCAGTCAACTGGGGAGGTCCCAGCAAACTAGGCCAATGTGATGCCTGTCTACATAAATCATTGGAAGGAGGAACTACAGACCTGTCAGCCTGACCTCACTACTGGGGAAAGTCATGGAGCAGATATCTTGAATGAGATCACAAAGCATGTGTGATACAGAGCATCAGGTCTAGCCAGCATGGATTCACGAAGGGCAGGTCCTGCTTGACCACCCTCCTCTCCTTCTATAACCACGTGGGGCAGAGTGGCTGGCAAACTGCATGGAGGAAAAGGATCTGGGCTGTTAGTTGACAGCCAGCTGAACAGAAGCCAGAAGTGTGCCCAACTGGCCAAGAATGCCAACAGCATTCCAGCTTGTATCAGAAATAGTGCAGCCAGCAGGAGCAGGGAAGTGACTGTCTCCTTGTTATCCTTGTACTCAGCTCTGGTGAGGCCACATCTCAGGTACTGTGTTGTCATTACAAGAAAACCACAGAGGCCCTGGAGCATGTCCAGAGAAGGGCAACAAAGCTGTGAAGGGTCTGGAGCACAAATGTTACGAGTAGTGGCTAAGGGAACTGGGACTGTTTAGTCTGGAGAAGAGAAGGCTCAGGGGAGACCTTACCACTCTCTACAACTCCCTGAAAGGAGGTTGTGGGGGTGGGGAGGGTCGGCTTCTTTTCTCAGGTAACTAGTGATAGAACAAGAGGTAAAGGCCTCAAATTGCACCAGGAGAGGTTCAGGTTGGATAACAGGAAAATTCTCAGAAGGACTGGAGAGGCACTGGAACAGGCTGCCTAGGGAGGCGGTGGAGTCACCGTTGCCAGAAGTTTTCAAGAAACATGTAGATAATGGCACCAATGGACAGGGTTAGTGGGAGTGGGTTGACAGTTGGATTAGATGATCTTAGAGGTCTTTTCTAACCTTAATGATTCTGTATTACTGGGAGGTACTGATTGGTTTGGTCAGTCACTCATAGTGCACAGAAGAACCACAAACTGAACCCTCAGTCAATCTGTTTTGAAGGGCAGGGATTCGTCCATAAAAGCAGCCTCCTTCTCCCCAAATGCAGGTTAAGCCCAAGTAATACTTAAAAATACCTTAAAAATCAAAGCATTTTTGTTCTGTTTTTGAAGATGTGTATCTAAACTGATTGTGAAATGGAATTACAGGTAACATCCAGTCACATCTCTGGAACAGTACTGTGCAGTACCCGATGTCTAATGACTTCACTTCTTCCCTGTAGGAATCTGGTAGCTGTGGATACAGATGAGATGAAATACAGGTTCAGGCAAGTACATCATCATCTGATTTTCATTAGTACTGAGACATTCCACCCTCCTGGACTTCCATGTGGGTGGTGGACACAGCTACTTCATAAAACACAAGGGCATTTACTCAGTTTCTTAAGTTATTTTCTTGCTATTTCTTCAGGCTACCTGAGAAAGCTGCTGAATACATAACAAGGTAGCACTAAAATATTCTATTGCTCATATCTCCTCATATACCCCTTGCCAGTAATACAACATGTAGACATTTATTAAAGTTATGGTCTGTTGCACTTGTTTTCTTAAATGAAAAACTTCCAATGAGCTTTACAAACACGTATTTTTTGTCCTAAACAACAGTAAAATCTGGCTGTTAAACCTTCTTTAAAATCAGCATTTATTTTTGACTATATGAACATATTGTTCCAAACTGGCAAGAACTGCTCATTTACATCTTTTAACATCAACAGAATACTAATTTATAGTAAACAGTCTTTATTACTAACAAGAATGTGCTGCTGAAAACACTGCTAATTAGTAAAAGAGACCCTCAGTTCTCTGCTAGCCTGAGTGGGATGAGCCACAGATTTTTGATAAAGAGGATGAATTACAATTGCATCCTATGGAACAGAGCATCTCCGAACAAACAGTTATGCTGCAAGATCTCTGAAACCTAATTTTGGCCTCAAAGCATTTGGGAGTGGGGTGGAGGGGGTTTAGAACAATCTGTTGTTTGAAATAAATAGCTCTGAAAGCGCTTACAGCTCCTCAAATTAAAATAACCTTGGCCAAATCCTACCGTCCCGAGCAGAAGCAGAAACCAGTAAGAATGGGCCAGCCTTATTCCCCATCAGGTTTAACTTTAAGATGAGAACAACAACGAGGGGCAGAGGGCAGACAATGCAAACCCCTCCTTGTACCAGCTCTTTTAACTTCAGAAGCGCTCAGATGAATACATATTTCAGGATTTGTCACACATAGCATGTATCAAAGCCAACCAATTCAAATGTAATTGAAATTGTATCAGAACTATTAATTCAGTGCCTGCAGGGGAGTTTACCTCTTTAGTAATCCTGTGTCATTTTTTTTAACCTAGGTCATTTTTCTAGATCCAGATTTGCAATCAGTGAGGACATCTCCTGAACTCCAGTATATCAAGGACAAAGTTCCCAAACCAAAATCCTCTCTGGACAAGCCAAGTGCGAGAGCAAATATCAAAGAAGAGGGAGAAATAAAAATTAAAAAAACCTGTTCGTTAACATCAGAGCTGTTTTGTAGCTCATTTTGTTAATGGCTATGATGTTAGCAGATCCGAGCCTGCCCCCCAGCAAAGAAATCTGCCTTTGATTTCACATACTCTTAGGAATATTTGGGGAAAGAAAAAAAACCCTCACTGAACAAACGTGCAAGATACAGACTACACTTGTTGCAGACCTTGTGGGTTGTTGGCTTTTTTCAAGCCTGAGGATAAGCTCTGCCACCACAATGTTTCTGGAAAACTGATTCATTTTCTTCAATCACCTGTTTAAAAAGACAAAGGATCACACTGGCAGTCAAGCAAGCAGCTTCCCCTCACCTCTCAATAAAGAAGAGAGCAGTGCACAAAGGTTTCTGACTTTAGAACTCTGGATATAGATGACCTGTGCTGTTAGCTCTGTGACACTTACTGTTATTCCCACGCTATCTGGCTTCCAAAACAGACGACACTTCTGAGCCTCATCTATGCCTGGAGAACACGAGGAGAAAACTGTCTTATGAGTGTCACAGGTGACAAGGGAACCACAGTTCTTGCTTCTTCAGAGATCTGGACTGAGTGAGAAAAGCTACTGAATCCCAATGAGGCCCAAGTTCAAAGAAGTTCCTGTACCCACACTTTTGGCCTCAACAGAATATGAGAACTTTGCTAAATTAAACACAACAAGAGACACTGAAAATAAGCAGCTAGAGGGGTCCCTCTCATCCACTATTGCACTGATAGTAGTGCTGATTATTATTTTCTCTTTGATAATGACATCCCTAGTAACCTACTGTTTTCACAAGTGGAAACTCAGAGATAAAAAATTGCAGAAAGCACAAGAGGAATATCAGAAAGACCACGAAAGGAGCATTTTTCAAAGCACGCCTGGACTCGTTTCATAGAAAAAAAGAAAAAAGGATCCAACAAAATATTGTTGCATTACCTAGAAATAATAAAAAGAATGGCAACTATGACATTTCCAAGCAAATATATCCTTGTTTTATCTCATTTATAAGAGTTGTTAGCAGTTCGGAGATTTCCTACAGCTTTATTATATATATTTATATATTTAGTCTCATTTGTGCAAAGTAAGACCAACACAAACGTGTATTTTTAATCTCTATTGTATTACTAATACAGAAAGTTGAACTCTGTTACTCCTGTCTTTTCAAAAATCCATCGGCCCACGGAAGGCAAAAGGTCAGGTTTTGGGTGAGGCTAGCAACGCAGCTGATACAGATCAATGGAGTTGCGTTGCCTCATCCACCTGAAGATTCTGCAATCCAGTCGTAACCTTAAGTAAATTAGATTCACAGATATTCAGCAAGCAACAGCCTGGCCCCGCAAGCCTATAACTGAAGAACTTTGCCTTCAGCGACAGACGCATGCAGGCTCAAGCCCTGAGTTTGCTTGCAAGCGGTCAGTCAGTGTTTTCTTTCATCGATCACCCAGTGCTGAGAGGTGCTAGTGGCATTCCAACCACAAGTGGATTAAGGACATCCAATGTTAGTGGAACCTATCTTATCAAGAGCAAGCCTAACATAACTTTTTTTTCAATTGGGCTTGTAATTATTTTTAAACCAGCTCTACAGCGGTGTGTTTCTATTTTCATAGCCTGTAATATGTCTCAGAAAAATGACAGCTCTATTGTGAGTAGCATATAAGTAATATTTTCTAACAAAGTGGTGGATGTAATACTAATATGTAATTGTTTTAACAAGTATAAAACATGTGCAATTACAAACAATCCGTGCTCAAGTATACAGCTTGCTTGCAATTACCATTGATGCTGTATGTATTTTTAAACAAGCTATAATACTGTGATGATGCTGTAAACTTCTGTAGGCACAAAAATGTTCTATTTAAAAATGTCAAGATGAAGGATGTAAATGTTCTTAAAGTGCTATCAACTAAGGATATGAATTTTCACAGAATATTCTAAAGGGATCTGTTACACGCTACAGATATACTTTACAACGTATTTATGGCTCACGCACACTAGTCTATGTGAGAACAAACAGTACTATTTTATTACAAAATAAATGAATAAAGAAGCAAAGGATGTCCATGCCCATAAGTTGGATAATTATTTTTTTTAAAGGTATTTTGACCCATTCTATAGACCCCTCAAATGACAGGAGCTGGTACCTCACTGACAGAAGGAAACACTCCCCCTCGTTTCCCAGCCTCTCCCCACACAGATCACATTGCTGCCGGTGCAGGCAAAGAGCTCCAGAATCAGTTGCATGGCAAAAAGGAACAGTTAGCTGGTTGCATAAAAACACTGCTAACTCAGTATCTGTAGGACTTACATATACTCACAAATTTATTTATACTTCTGCTGAACAGTGGCATTTAGAACACTAACTGTTGCATGCAGTTACAATCTGCACACATTACAGTGACGTTAGTTTTTATTGAGTGAAGACAATAAAAAGCCATTTTCTGAAAATCATAATGAATGGTAATAAATCACAATTTGGAGAACACATGTATATTTCAAAATGCTTTAAATACACATAGCTGTAAGCACTCTTCCTGACACCTACGTGTATGATTTAACTGCACACAAAGCGATAGCTCAGATTTTTCCTGAAGAAGGATCTGGGTACGGTGTCACCTAACAGCACTGTAGTGAGACGTGAGCCCTTCCAACAGCAACTTGTCCTCAGTGGCACCAGATCAAAGTTTCTGTCAAGCTCCCAGTATGAACAAAAGGGTTTCAGATCCTCTTCTTGGAACCTGATCAAACTGGTTGCGCTTGAAAACAAGAAATTCTTGAAGAAATTCTTGTCATGCAACAGAATTATGACTGAGATGGATTTATGAAAAGGCAGTGGCCCCTAGGGAGCCTGAAGCATTTCATTTTCTAATGCAGCTTTAAAGATGCAAGATGAATGTAAGGATTACAGGAGCTGTGGGACCAGGTCCACCTACTCCACATAGCCCTGCCCAAGAAGGAATACAATGACCTCCCAGCTTCAAACATTGGGTGACTGTATTTCACAGCACTGTGGTTTAGCCTGGCGGGTGACTAAAACACACAGGTATCTGGAAATCCATATCCAGGCAAGTTAATTACAGTGAAGTTCATTTCTATTCAACGAGTGCCAGTAAACTACTGTGAGTGAGATGCCAGTTTATCTTTGGGAAGAAACAAGTATAAAGTCCCATTCCCTAACAGATGGTTGGGAACAAGACCACAGAATGACTGAGCTTGGATGTCAGGTTCAGCTTTCCTACAGAGAAACGAGGAGAGTGAAGGTGGAAATCATACTGCCAAAGTCCACAAGAAACTGACTTCAATGGTAATTTGAGGAACATAATTTCATCCAAACAGACAATAAATAAGGAATAACAACATGGAATCAGTTATCAGCATATATATAACAAAACAATGCATATATGAAAAACCCTTCCAAGTTAGTGCAAAGTTCAGAGAAATAATTTATTCTACATCACCAATAATTTCTTAGATTACGTAACACAACTATGAGTACCATGAAAGCTAGAAAGGAAAAGCTCCAGAACTTCTAGCAGTAGGCAGATTAATTTCTTGCAGTACTACAGCTGTTTAACACATGAATCACCCTTGATCCAACATTACTCCTTTTACACCCCAGCAAGTACCAACAAGGGATATTTTATGTTACATATTAATAAATATTTATTGAACATAGTTTTACAGTGTTTCTTTGGATCAAAACAAAAGTCTACTGCTGAGGATGGTGCAAGAGGGGAAGCTCCTGTGAACAGAAAGAGACAATTTACTTTTGTTGTTGTTGTTTTTTACTGGCCACCATGTCAGAGTTTTTGGATCACTGCTCTCAAACACTACAGGATTATGAAACAAACTGAGATATCCAGATCGTTCATTCCATTTCACGTCCTTAGTAGCTGCTACAGGAAAACACAAGACAAGCATTCAGATATCTGAGCCAAAGGAAATAACTGCAGTGAGCAGCAGGAAAAGGCAAGCAAAAGACGTAAGCAATACAGGCTTTGACTTTTTCAGAGGAGCTACTTGAGTTGCCTTTGTGACATTTATGCAAACAGAGAACTGTACAGCCGCTGTGAGATGGGAACGTGAGTGCTGTTTTACAGACACCAGTACTGTCAGACACCCAGCCCAAATAACCAATGCACGACTCACGTAACAATGCATTATTTACATGAAGGTTTGAGGAAAGAGTCGGACAGAACTATTTCAGTATTCCCATAAAAAGATCTATGTACCGAAAGCAAAACACTAAAATGTCTTTTTTTCCCCTCTATAGAAATAATCAGCCCATCTTTAAGAGCCTCAAAATTCTTTTTGTAAGGGCTGAAAGATGCATTCACTGGCAACAACAACAAAAAAATCACATTTTCAAAGAATTATTCCTGACTGCCAGTTCTATATACGTGACAGCCCTCATAAGAGTCTACATAATTACAGTGGAATACTGTATGTCTTTTGCCTACGCAGATCACCAGAGACTTCAAAAGACTCAAGAGAAACAAGGAGTGTAGTCCAAAGCTAAATAAGGAGCAGAGATGGCGTATATAAAATGAATAGGCTTAAAAGATTAGAAGGTAGGAGATTTAAGGGACTCAAACATTTCTAAGGATCAGAGAGTAATGTGAAAAACCAAGCAGGAACTTGCTCATTATGTATGTAGCTATATAACCTGCAGTGACAATTTAAAAATTAAAGCCACCTTTCAGGGGATATTCAATGGACTACAGAACCCACTGGCTTACAAGAAACCAGAACAAACCACAAAGGAAGCAATGAAGACAACTAGCTTTGAAGAATGTAGGGTTGCATTATGTTCTCACTTGGGGTTTGATCTGCTCAGGATCAATTCATTCAAGGTAGGCTTTTGAGCACCAAAAGGCAGGTATCTGCTAACACAGGTGGGTCTATCTAGCTGTATCCCAGCATTTCTTTTCAAGCTCTTCACTGGTTTGTGGGAAATGAAAACAAGAGGCTGAACAGCACTCTTAAAAACAATGTAAGCATATTTAAGAAAATAATTAAAAGGATCTAAAATACAAAATCAACTGCAACAGTACATATTCATGCCCCAAAATAGGTTTTTTTTAATGAAATGTTATCCTATTTTTCTTATTAACCAACTGAACTATTAAGCAGCCATATCCTTTATGCACTCAGCTCACAGATAAGGATATTCCTTCAAGATTTCCACAGCCTTCAAGAGATCTAAGCGCACAGAAACCAAGCAACTGGAGGCTGATGAGAGTCAGCAACTGTGACTCATGAAAGTCCAATGGCCACAAGGTCACTGCATGAGCAATGCAATGAGCTCTTGCTGTCAGCAATAATCAGAAAGCTGAGGTGCACTCATGCCCAAAGAGCAGCAAGTATCTTTTTAGGCTACAGTGACGATAATGATTTTGTTGTCTAACCCATTGAGCTCCCCAACCATTCTATTTGGATGCATACTGAATACTCAGCTTTCATTGAGGTACGTTCTTGGCCATCTTGAAAACCATTGCAAAATTGCAACAAATTCCAAAGTATATTAAAAAACTGCCAAAATTATTATTTGACACCTTCTGCCATTTTAAACTTATATTTTCTCCTCCTAGACACCTAACCTAGACAGGTTCTATGATTAATTTATTATCATTTGTCCTGTTGGCATCCTCAGTGTTACAGATTAATTTCTGTTACAGCCTCATTATTTCAGTTCTATAAATACCCCATTTCATTTTACTTCTTTCTACAGTTACTTTGCAACCTGCTTTTTCTCCTTCATTTGGGACTCTCACTTCCAATTTAACACAAGACAGTGGGCAAAGATTGAGCTGAAACGCAATAATCACACCTCCCTGCACCAGAAAACAGAACCATTTTTCTTATGGATGGAAGCTGTTCTGATATCCCACAAAATCCTAACAAAAAAATTGTAACAATAAAACAACAAAAAAACCTCATCGCTTGTCAGACTAACAACAGAAAATGCTGGCTTTCATAATTTGAAAAGCCAACCTAGCTGGATTACAATACAATATTTGCATTTGAGGAAGTGTGAAGCTGAATCACAACCCAGACTTCAGCACACTGGGTATATCTGGTTCCACCTGCAAGAATATTAAACCTCCACCCAATTCATCACTGACAAGTTACATCCGCAATAGCTGGCGTTCAGTGTGTGGCTGCCCACAGAAGACTTTTCAAGCACTTTATGTCCTTGAGTTTTGCTTACTACTTCCAGGCTTCAAGTTTTCTGACCTTTGCCTTTCAGCTTTTGCCATAAGTTCCGAGGATCCTCCGAAAGTTTAGGAAAGCTTCTGAGTGTTTCTCCTATAAGTGTGAGCACATCCTGAAATAAAAAGGGGACATGAAAATTATTAGGATTTGGATTGCAGCCATTTGTCATGTACTTGTATCATAGGTCTGCCACTGGAAGCTATATCCAGTCCCTCAAGAGCAACTAGGTAGGCTGTATCCATCATCACAATTTTGCTGGATTTTTAAAGCATCTTGTTTAAAAACTTTGTTGAACAATGTGGCCAGTGATGTGGCCCAGACAGCATGCAAGTAGAAAGCTATGCTGGTCACTGGAGACCACACATCACTTCTACCTTCTGTGGATGGCTGCCAACATAGATGACAAAGAGCTCGACAGTACTGCGGAACTCATACACTACACCGGCTGCTCCCCAATGGTTTCTTCCCCAGGGATGTGAAGGAAAAATATCTGCTGCCCTTTTCAGAGAAGGAAAAAAGTGAGAAAAATGAAGCCTGACTTGAGACTGAAGTTCTCAAATCTCAACTACAGATAAAATGGATGCAAAAAAAAATAATCAGGAAGCCAGCATTATTAGGAAAAAATGGAATGTGTGGCACAGTAATTCCCAATCGGCTCACTAACACAGAAAGAAGTTTGGAGCTACAGAGAGCCATTTCTATCCATTGCTCAGAAACAACTTGCTTTCAGTCTCACTCTGTATCAAGAAGTGGTCGGACTCTTCCTTGAGAAAGATTATCCTGAAGAATAGCCACAGAACAGGCAGGGAATTCCATAATTTCCAGCATACGTTATAGAAAATCCTTCTGGAATAGATTGTGTAACTATAAAGCATGAATCTATGCTAGCATTGAGAAGGCAAACCCTTTAAAGAAGTTTCACTGTATCTGCAGAGAACAGTAGAGATCAGTCATTTCCAGACCCTATCATAGATATGCAGAAACACAGAACTCTTAAAGGTACGTGGCTGTGACATGTTACACAAAGTATTTCTGAAGAGATGACAGAAGACTTGCTGCAAAGCTGCTTTTCCCCTCCTCCTCTCTGAGTCCCCACAAGTTTTTCATTAGGCCTTACTTTCCCCTGCCATATTGAGCTGGGAAGGAGTGACAGTCACCTGGCAAAACTAAGCCAACTTTCAGGCAAAACCAAAAACATACACCACCAGAAAGAGCAAAAATCAATATGCACTGGCACGTACAAAAGCAAAAGCTCTACTCTAAAGCTGGTATCACTGCACCTTAGAGCAATAAACACTTGGGAACACACAAAGCAAGAATACCAATGTTTCTATGAACAGTGTAACAGGAAAACTTTGGCATTCAAACAGTATAACCAGTAACAACCCACTATCTTTGCAGAAAGTCAAATTCTCTTCCAGAAGTCACTTTCCCAGTGTTATCATATTCAAGCAACAACAACAACAAAATCACATCCCTGTCATGGTTAAGAAAAAGCCTTAGAAACAGACTCTAAGCAGCAAGCTGCCTCAGCCTCCGCAACATCCACTGCACACTGCAATATCTTATTCAGCAACCCTTAAGGCAAAGGATTTGGAGAAAGACTAGAATGGGAAGAGGTAACTCCTATGTCAGTTTGTTTTGGACAGTCCATCAGAAAAACTGTGGGGAACTAATCAAAATGTACCCAGAACAGTTCCAGGACATCATGAAAAAGACCTTCAGCTTATGTAAATCAAGCAAGCTTGAATTACTTGATCAGCACGCTAGCCTCATGGCTTCATAACAACATGGAGCCAAGTTCCATTCCAAACTGTACTGCATTCAGATCAATTTGATTACGTTACTATAAATAAGGGCAAAATCTGGCTTAAGAATTCCTTAGTTATAGAAAGTATAGAAGTGTTACTAAAAAAACCTGATACGCTTGCTTACTCTGGAGTAAATTTGTTCTTCCAATTTTTCCTGGAGTAGAGCTCTTTCCATTAGTACCTTCTTCTGTCTGAGAAAGGCCTTTTTGGCTAGCTCTGCCTTCTTCTTCTTACAGTCAGGGCACAGAGAAGATTTGTGCACTTGAGCTTCTGTCACCTGAAGGAAGAGACTTTGATGCAGTGAGCAGTGCCTGTCCCAGCAAGATGGCTACTCCATTAAAAGCAATCAATAAAAACACAGATATAGGCAGCATCTAAAGACAAGTATTTTCTTTTGTAGGCAGCTGTAAATAATTCCATAGTCTTTGTCACCGTGTCATCTTGATGAGCTTGTCTGAATGCCTTCACACTAAATATATTTGCTTTTCCTTATGTATTGCCCTCTCCAGCACTGATAACACAGACAGCTTCATTGAAAATGATTTGTATCTCAGAACCATAGTACTGAACTGTACTGCATTAGCTCCTCGTGTAACAGGCAAAGTTTCCCTGCCACTTGAGGCTGTGTACACAGTACTGATTTCTTCTACCTTAACTATAATAGTAAAAAAAAGTTCTATGACTGCAAATGAACACATCTGTGAGCAGTTACACCAGCCAACAAAACACTTTAAGTAGTGTAACTCATGGGTGGATGCTCATTATAAAATTCAATTTCACCAGTGTAATCTCTGCATACTTTGTTAGTGTCAAATACATTAGGAGAACCATCAGCCATTAGTTACTCCTGCCTGATGAGTAATTAATGTTCCAGAGAGCTAGTCTGTGCATGATATCCAGTCTTCCACAACAGCTAATATATTAACTCCTGAAGGCTCAATTAAGATAAATGAATGTGTTTTATCCCATGTTTCCAGGAAGCCTGTCTGTAACGAAGCTGTTGTTGAGTACCTATGTAGATAAAAAACATAAGGCCTTAAGTACAAGCCACAGAGGTTACAATTATCTTTACAAACGTTAAGAGGAAAATAAATTCTGAAGCAATTGGCTCAAACTTCTCCATGCAGCTCTAAAGCAGAATACAAACAAAATTCTATTAGCAGTTTTCTTTGTAAAAATAAATGGTACTAATTTAATTTGTTAGTTTATTCTTCATGAAACCTTGAGCATATTAAATAACATTACACCCAACATGTTTATGAATTATCAGTAACTTTTATCTGACTTTATTTACAGATTCCATCTTGTTATATAGGCCTAATACATTACTACAGGAGCAGTGGAATCAGTCCTAGAAAGCCATGCCTCAAGCCTCTGTATTCTTACTCTTGATTTCTCCTCCTCTGCATAAAAATGTTATTACATGGTGGTAAACACAGAAGTAGACTTAGCAATCAAATTTACTTTCCTTAGAAAATGTATTTTTACACTGTAATACAAATGAAAAGGCAATAAGAATTCTACAGAATGACGGGTTGGTTAGTGCTAATAGAATAAGAATATAGGCTGCTTATTTATATTGGTTGAGATTTCAGCAGGTAGCCTCAAAGAATCATTATGCCATAACTGACTTAAAAGTATTCTATCCTGCTCACCCCGCTAACAGGGGAATGCGTCAGTCGCTTTTGCTATGCTATATGGCATAGATATGGATTAAAACCAGCACGTATGATAGAGTGAAAGTAAAATAAATGACCATAATTGCTATGCAAAGGTTTTTTTTAATCAGAAACACTTTGGCAAATACAGACATTCTGTACCAATTTCAAGCAAGGCACAGGCATTTGCCAAAGCCCAGATTTATGAGTAAAGGCATCTGTAGGTGATGACTGCTACAAGCACATACTCCAACCCATCTACATGCACAAAGTGGGAATGCAAGTACTGCTGGCCAAAATGCTACCAGCCTCAACCCTCTGGGCAGACGCAGAGTTGAAGAGTTGTGTCAGAATGCCTGTCTGACAGAGGGGGGAAATACACTGGGCTGGTGAAAAAGAAAAGCACATCAAATTGTATAAGGATGATATAAATGATTCTTAATAAAGGAACTGAGGAAACCAAGATTCTACTGGACATGCTTTAATTTTCAATACTACTAATGTCTAACAGAAAGAAAGCTGGGGGTAGGGGGTAAAAAATACTTTTAATACTAGAGTTAACAAGACTACATAATTTAGCAATATATAGAATACTTCTATAAATAGCAGGTGCAAAAGTAACCCGAAAACAAGGCTTCTGGGGCATACTGTGGACTGCAGTAACTGACCATCCCAGTCTCAGTGGATAACATAAATGACCACCATGCTACCATCACACACAGTACCTGTCTCATGGTCTCCCGGAAGTTTTTCAGACGGATTCTGTTCATGATCCCATTGGGAACAATGCAGTTCAAGTCACTTGCCTCTGATGCCTTTGATGTGAATCCATGCTGCTGCTTTCTTGACTTGCCACCACTTGTCTGCTTAGAGATCAGCTCCTGCAGCACCCTCCTTATCTTAATGATGCAAAAAGACTGGAGAGCATCCAGTTCTTCCTCTGATAACTCAGTAATTTCTGTCAACAAAACAAAGTGTCAATTATTACAACAGGGGAAGAGAATTACTGGTCTTCTATCTGTGCAACCTCATATTATCTATTTAATAAAAAAGCAAACCCAGTGTCAAGCCTGGAAGCAATGACTGTAATAACAGTAATACACAATCTAAACCAGAATCTGGATAACAACTGTAGGCACTTACATAACAGATGCCTCTTTGAATAGTCTCCAAAGAGAAAAGATAATAAGAACCCTAAAGAGTTATACCACTTAATGATACTGCATAAATTTATTATTAAATCTAGGACTACTTGTCAAGTATCAAATCAAAGGCTATTGCAGTTACTCTGAAAAGCAATTCAAACAACCCATAGTTATGTGGGGTTTTTTGCTGTTGTTGTTTCTTCCTGAGAAAATGTAATTACTTTAAAAATATTTTCCTCTCAGGTTTCAATGATCCTTTAAGAAACTTTTATACGACCTTGTCTAAACAAGATCTTTCACTCTTATCTCCTCCCTTGCCAATGACATGTAATAATAAAATAAACAGAGATTACATTTCAGATGGGCATCCAAGGATGGATTTAAAACTTCACACAGTGCTTTGAAGGAGATTTTCCACTTATTTAAACAGAGCAAATCAATACAGACAACCAGCATGAGTAAGCTTTTTGATGTTGCAATTTCATTATTTCATGAGCTTAAGCATATAATGATGCTGGGCCGTACTATATGGTCTTAAGAGATACCACTGTTTTCAACTATTAAAACATGGGATTCTGTTTCTCTACCTTTATAACACTAATTTTGTTTTTTTATGCAACTCCTGAAGCCCAGTGAAACACTTGACTGTCTATAATGAAATGAGAAGCAAGGAAACAAAGCAATCATTACTAGAAATCTGATGGATGCCTGTGCATACAGCGAATGCGGTACTCCCTTTTCAGAGCTGCACTCTGACAGCCAAAAAGAAGGCAGACAATAATGACCACACGTGCGGTTTGTTCCGCCTTAAGTACTCAAACTGAGAGTATACCACTTCAGCAATCCCTCCTTATTATGTTTCACTCATTGTCAGTAATTTCCCTTAAATTCAATTTTACTATTTCTGGACAATCACTGCATATTTCAGGGTGTTTCTGTGACAACCAGTACATTGTCATTAAACTCCTATGGGGTACCTTAGCATAACCATAACAAATCTTTACAACAATGAACAACATAAACATAAAACGCTTCCTAAATATGCTGTGGTTAATGGCACCTGAAGCAGGCAAGCCACTGCAGTGGAATTTCATAAGGAAACCAGGCGTGTCTTCAGAAACGCAGTCAATCCTCATGAAGATTAAGTGGATCCACAGTTAAGACTAAGCAAAGTGGAAATCGGTAAGCTCTGCCTTAGGGACATGGAAAACGTGTGATTTAAGTGCAACTGTCACAGTTCAAAATCAATCATCATATAGCAATGTATTCCTCCTTACAAGCTGGTGTATCCAATTCACTAAAGGCTTCATAGAAGGATGAATAAGATTTGCCAGTACTGTAAAATGCAATGTAAGGATTTTTTTTCCTTGGGTAGAATCACCAGCAGATCGTTTCCCTTGCAAAACCACATCAGACATGCACCACTATTTAACTACACCAAAAAAAAATAGGTATGTATTCACCTGTTGCACACAGATTGAATAAAAAAAATGAAAACGTGATGGTAAGAAAAAGAACAAATCAATTAAAAATCCTAAGCTGAGAACCTTAACGCACAAGTAAAATGCATGGGGTCTGCTGGATACTTTGTGACAATTTAATACCAGACTAATTCATTCACTGAAGTTTCTCCCGACACATCGAAGTGCATCTGAATGAAGAACTGGTTTCTAATAATGCACACATTAATTGTGCACTGCCAGGCATCACCCATCTGCTCACAGGCACCTACAGACATCAGAAGAGACACCAGCAAAGAGAACAGGAAGTTTTAAACTTTATCAGTAAATAAGCTCCAAGGGAATAGAAGCGTTCAAAGATGTAGGACTGTAATGTCACAGAAATAAGAGCCAACGGTGACAAGAGAAGTCAGCACACAGTTAAATTCAGGGAGAAAAAGAAAAGAGTATCTTAACTGCATAATAACTATTTAGACTTTCAGATTTTCTTCCAGATAAAAGAGGTTTGCCTGTCCTTCCTCTGAAGGAAGTGAGATTTATACAACAGGATCTAT
This sequence comes from Pavo muticus, assembly GCA_016647715.1. Classification (NCBI taxonomy): domain Eukaryota; kingdom Metazoa; phylum Chordata; class Aves; order Galliformes; family Phasianidae; genus Pavo; species Pavo muticus. The sequence continues at coordinate 815,812 of JACDJE010000147.1, read as the reverse complement.
GTTGAAACTACATTGGTTTTCAGTTCCATTTCTTGTCTTTCACATATTCTCTCTTTTCCATCTTTGGACTAGACATGCTTGAATGCTCGATCTCCATTTGTGGTGGCAGATTTAAATGTCACTGTATGTCTGTCTATAGAGAATACCTGCCAGTGCCAATTATTGTTCCAGAAGCATGCTTTGCTGATGCTTCATTGCCCCAAGTCGTGCATTCCATACCCTCTTCCTTGGAGAATAAGGAAGGGACAGGTGACAAGAAGAACAAAACCAGACACCAGAACAGACATCGGATGAGAACGATGTATCACACAGACATAGGCTAACAAAGCACAGGCTGTTTAGAAAGAAAAGCACAAACTGAACCAACAAGCTGCTCTGATAAAAGCAGCAGTCAGTATCTCACCACTGCAGATAAAACAATCTCTGCACCTACATTATAAAACTTGGTGCCTGCCTTATAACTAAGTGACTACATAGATTTTACTTTCTGTATGCAATTACATTTTTAAGGGTAAGATTTTAAATCTACAGAGATGATGGAGGGGAAATAAAAGGAAACCTACTGTTTTCCTGGGCTTCCTCTGCCTCTGATGTCTAATTTTGATTAAAAAGAAAAAACCTTAAAGCATAATAATAATAATAAATGCCTCCCATCTTCTACTTTAAGAAGAAAAACTGTGTGGAATGGGTAAAGGAGAGATAACAGTGAAAGTCAGTAACTGATTACTACTCAAAAAGATCGACAAGATAACGTTTTCATAATGACCTAAATTGCATTCATACAGTTGAGTACAGCAATTCAGATTAACACACTGATGGCCCAATCAGCAAACGTAAGTTTCAAAAGCTTTGCTCAGAGAGCATAGCACTGATAATAAGCCATCTGATAAATCAAGCTGTGTAACAGAAATATGAATTCAGAGCCAACTATGTTCTCCTGCACGGTGCAGGATATCCTCAGTTTCCACTCAGCAATCATTAGAAGAGACAACAGAAAGAATCTCACTTTTTTAGGAGAAACTCTTTCCCAGTTCCCACATGGATGCTGCTGGTTGGAATTTCCCCATTTGGCCTGTATCAGTGCTATTCTACTATGGAACAGTAAAGCTTTCTAACAGACTGGTGGATGAAAAGATAGAACTCTGAAACCCCAGGGCCTAAGCCTGCCGGAGTCCCACACCTTGTGCATATTACCGAGCAGGAAGATGAAGTGCCAGCAGGCTCAGGAATAAGAACGAGCCAGCAAAGAGTAATGGGTACCTGCTCCCGCCTGCAAACAGAAGAGTTAGAGCTTTCTCAATTTTTATAGACAGCTACTACTGCTTTAATAAACACTTTTAGTAAACTGCTATTTGCTGAGCCAATTCAGATGCTAGGACATGCGGAAATTTGTTCACGAAGCACATACAAACTAGGTCTACTCAAAGAAATATGCCGGGCAACTGGAAAAGAATTAATACAGAAAAACAAATCCTTGTGCTTCCCTCAGTGCACTCACCTGGACACACACACCAGCACCCTTCCCTGAACACCACAAACTGCAGGTATTTGTATCTACCCTAGACTTTCTTAGACTTCCCAATGTTGATACCACTACCATAACAAGCACAGTAGTTTAAGTTGTCAAAATTGACTGACACCCTGTATTTCAGTATTTCAGCCACAGGGTTGTCTAATTCTGCTCAAACATTCTGTACCTCTAAATAACACGCACTAACAACCAAAACTCTGACTTCAGCTGGCAGCAGTACAGCGGTAACACTGCATGAAGAAACAACAACAACAAGCAAAGCACTCAACACAAGCACCTTACAAGCTAATTTAAGTGTGAATCTCTCAATAGGAGCACAAGCCAGACTGCTAAAAAGCCCCACCTGAACTTTCAGACATACGTGTACCAAAGAACTGTGGTTTCCTGTAGTAAATTTCAAAGATGATTAACTGTCTTCGGAATAATTGAGAGACTTGGAGACTTAGAATAGGTTTCTTTGTGATGCATTCTTCTAGTAACTAGTTGCTATACGAGTCAGGTAAAGGTCCAAGGAAGAAGAGAAAGCAACAGTTGTGATAAAACCTTCCTCACTTCTCTGGATGCAAGCATCAACGTTTTTCTTCTTTTAAGCCATAAATAAATCTAGCAAAAACAAGACTCGTGTTCCAGGGCATTCCTCCATGCAAAACAAGATTTTCCTCATTTAACTGTATCAGTAGTAAGATATAAAAACTCTTGCTTTATTACCCATAGATGAACTCAAAAGTAACATACATATTCAGAGCATACCTCATTCATTTTGCTAAATTTACAGAGGGCAATTAACCGTGCAGCAGCCTAGCTCTAGGAGATCTCACTTTCTATTACGCTTTAAATGATATCAAGTTGGTAAAATAACGAGGGGCTCCGAGCCTACTGAGTGCTGAATTAAGTCAAAGAAGAAGAGATATTCACAGGTATCAGCATACAAAAGTAGCTGTGCTTATTTTGTATATATGTTAGCTGTGTACTACTTTTTTCTTTAAATAAAAGTAGACTGCTAAATATCAATGACGATGAAGAATTTGGGGATAACCTGTCCACCACGTGCCAGCATTATGTTTTCACATGAATGAAGCCTAAGCATGAACCTTATTGACAGAGCTAGGAAGCACATTATACCCGAAGAGTGCTTAACTACTCAGATGAGCAGGGACAGGACAGGTAGAGAGCAATGCATCATTTTACACATCACCCTGAGCTAAAAGACCAGCCTGCCTATACCTACCCACAGCCCACAAGCCAAAGACAGAATGTTTCTTTGCACAGAATTCAGAGGATAAAGTCTTGCCAACTAATTTTCAAGGAAAAGCCTGTAGAGATCTAAAACCTTCTTAATGCTACATTGCTGTTTATAATTTGTTAAATGAATCTGAGTTCAGCAGGTCCTCTTCAATTTTGCTATCAATCAAACGATCATGAGATTCTGGTGTATTTTAGGAAGATCATCTCAGCACAGCTCACCAGGAGAGGCCTCACTACTAAAAATAATCTACGTTACTTGTCTTTACACTTGACTCCATGAAAAAACCCAATAATAGAAAGATAAAAGCTGAAGATGGCTTAGGAACTCATAACACTGACTCACACTGTTGTGAATGAGCTATGCAATTAAGAGAAGTGTAAGAATGATCTCAGAGCATGTTCTCCTCCTGTGCTGTATGGGGAGTTTCAGGATGTGCAATGCCACAAAGTACCTGGACCTGGTTTATCAGTCTTAGAGCAGGCCTACAAAACTTCTGACATTTTTCCCCACGCAGATGCAAAGGAAGACACCCCTCCTGCTTCAATTATTTTTCTTGCTCAACTACAATTTTCTTGCTCTTTTTTCATTAAAAATAGTATCTCTGACCCACTTTGTAGAGAGAGTTGAGCAGTACTTCCAACCCACCATCTGCTCTCACATTTCCTTGCATAACCAATGCATGCAAAAAGCCTCCTCCTTTCCTCTCTTCCCCACTCCTCCTCCACACACTACATCATTGTGTTGGTTAAAGTTGTTCCATTGTTCTTGCCAAAGTTGGTGCCCTGCTGCCTCCTGCAGCTTAGAAAAATGAACTACGAGGGCTGCTCTGTGAGTAACGCCTCCTGTTTTATTATGTTGGCCCAGGACATCAAGAGGCAGATGCCGGTGGTATGGCAGGAGAGGTTGAACCTTCCCATCAATATTCCATCACATTTTGTTGCCATGTGACAGATGGCAGCAGAGGGGCAGTCTGACAGAATGGCATCTGACATGGAAGTGCAGATGAAGCCAAGGTTCCTCTGTGGAAAAAACTGCACTCACTGACATTCACTGATCCTTGCTGAACATTTACAGAGACCAAACAGAGGATGTCAACACAGTGAGGCAGTGGGTGCTTTATTTCAGCAGTAGCAACATAAAGACAAGCCATGTTATGGACAGTCATGCCTAACTGTGACACCATGAAAAGAAGAGCATCACAATTAGCTCACCTGCACGAATTGGTTAATGCTGGTGACTGTGCTGAAAAACCGTTTGGTAGCTGAAAATTTGCTCTATTAGATAGTGTTGTTGTGTTCTTTGTTATCTGTTGTCATTTCCATGGAAATAAATAGGAGGCATTACTTTAGGAGCAGCCTACGTAAAACATAGCAAACTACTGATTCAATAATTAACACAAATGATCTGCAGGGTGACAACATTTCACATGTTCTGAAAGCACCTTTATTTTTAAAGGGAAAACACACCCCCAGTACCTACACAGCTGGAGGGAAAAAGTGGACAGCCCAGTAGAACGGAGATTTTCCAGTTAAAGAAAAGTTACTCCCATTTTAAACTTCTGCAGATTTATCCCCACCTTGTAGTAACACATGAGCAGTAAAGTGTCTCTGCATCAGGAGCAGCAAACCTACGTGTTACAGCAGACAAACTGTTTTCTTCCAAGAAAGCAGAAAAGAGAAACTTTATATACCTGGCTAATTAAGTCTGGTTAATTACCTGGCTTATCTTTAATAGCTTGTACATAAAATTTTAGTCTAGTTAAGAAGAATTATCAGCTCTAGCTAAGTTGGTGAGCTCACCAGCATGATTTTTGATGACGAATTTTTCTTGTTTAAGGCCAGCTTCCTTATTTTTTAGGACATCAATCAATTTTCCAATGAAATCTCTTTCTGCAGCTGCAGAATCAACTACTTCAGACTGCTCTTCTGCAATGGAAAAAAAGATATATTTAAACATATATTGTAAAAAAAAAAAAAAAAAATCAAGATTGCTAAACCAAGAGGCAGATTCTCCACCTGAACATGGCTGAGTTTTCCCTGGTGTGTAAAAAGCAGCCTCAAGCCGCAGGACTTTACAATTGATATCAGCGACTTCAGGTTGAAATACCAAGGAAGTTTCTGTCCCATAAAAGCATCTCTCACTGCTCATTTCTAATCACTCCTCTGGAAGACTATAGGATAAGCTGGAAAGAAGAGACTTGCACATTCCATTTTGTCTGCAGTGCTAACTTAGCCTCAATCAAGGCCTGCATAGGCTCTTCATTTGTGGCAGTACAAATACAAATGGGAGCACAGGTGAACCGAACCTGGAAAAGACGAAAGACTGAAGAGGTCTGAAAGATCAGTGCCACTGCCAGAAAGGTAAGCACGGCATGCTTCCAATCTGTTTTCAGCATAGCAATAGCAAACTCAGTAGGCTTATACAGGAAGATAAGGGAGACATCAGCGTAACAGTAGGTTTTACATAGCTACTTATAAACGCTGCTCTCTATAAGGCATCACCTGCAGAAAGCTAACAACTTCCCAAAATTCTATGTATTATTCCCTGGTTTTTTGTTTAACAATAGTATTCAGAAGACTCCATAATTTTATGGAATATTAACCTCTTAAAGATACAAAGTGGTAGTACATACTAACAGCACCTCTACAAACAAAAATGACTCCTCCTAGTACATGCTTCTGGATGGCAAAAACAAGGATTTCAATGGTTAGACATGGACTGATTTCACAATGTTGCTGTATATCCAGAAAAAAAGGTTTAATAAAACCCATCATTTGTAAAAACCAAGTATTACAAGCCAAACTGTCCAATCTAATCCATTAGACACTGTTCAATTATATAAGTGTAGCATGAATAAGACATCATAGCAATAATAATCTTTTCCATTTCTTTAAGCACTGATCTCCAAGGCTATACTCCATGCAGCTTTCACATTTTGTGTGAATTCAAGTCTCCACTGCACAGATCTAAAGCTGTAAGAGATAGGTCTGAAGTATGGTAAGCTCTCCACACCTGCGTGACTTTGGCCTGCCAACCACAACATGCTTTCCCATGGATCCAACACAGCAGAACGCTCTGTATCTTCTGTGGAACAATACAGTTCAGATGATTTGCTCTCACGCTGGCAGCAGGCTACTTCTTCCTCGCTGAAGGGTTCCCAGGTGTCTTCTGAATAGTCAGGAACAGAGCTACCATAACTCCAGCTCAATTCCTTCTGCTGCTTTTCATAGTCACCAGAGCCATCAGATGAGGCAGTAGTCATGGTGCAACACTACAAATAAAAACAGAACAAAAGCATATTGCAGGTTCAGTTACACAGGAAGAACAACTGAATTACTTACAGCTATGAGGGACATATGGACAAATATTACAGCTCAGCTCAAATCCTATTTAGCCACCAAAACAGGTGGATGAAATAACTACATCATGTGCTACATCAGTGCAACACCGTTGAAAACACTACTGCTGATCAAAGTAATGCATCATTAAAGTCTGCTGGGTAAGCATACAATAACAATTACCATCAAGCACTGCCAATGAATTGTGATGAGCATTCCTTTCGAGTTTGAATGTAATGAATTACAGGTAACAGCTGGATTAAGTCATTCATGAAAACAAAGGTGATCTTCAAAAACAGATTTTGTTTTTCTTAGATTAAACCTCCCACCTCTCAAAAAAGCAAACTCTCCTTATTTAGATTAGATTTTGTCTGGAATATTAGAAAATAACAAACACAGGCCTGCTGATGTTCTCAAAATGAAGACAGTCACGCTCACAGTGTAGGAAAACCAAACAACAAAAAGCTCTCCAGAACAAAGCTCGAGGAATAAAACAGGCCTCAGACAGGTAGCTACCATGTAACTGACAAGCTTTAAAGCTCTATTCTCTTATTTCTTATTAGAATGATATACTACCCATTCTCCCTTTGAATCTAACGGCTCTTATAAATAATTTCACCCCATTTCTTCTCCTGCTCTCATAATAAATGAATGGGTGGTATCCCTTTGGAAAGATGCTTACAGCAGCAACAGCTGTGGCTCTTCCATCAGAAAAAAACAGAACTCCAGAGTGATGAGAGTGGGTAAACAGAGGAACTGTCACCCTGAATTCAGCTACGCCGCTGTACTTTGGTGTTCATTAACTGTTTAGCTTGGAGAAGAGAAGGCTTCGGGAAGACCTCACTGTGGCCTTCTAATATTTGAAAGGAGCGTATAAACAAGAGGGGGTACAACTGTTTACAAGGGTGGACAGTGATAGAAGGGGGAATGGTTTAAACTGAGACAGGGGAGGTTTAGGTTAAATATTAGGAGGAAGTTTTTCACACAGAGGGTGGTGACGCACTGGAACAGGTTGCCCAAGGAGGTTGTGGATGCCCCATCCCTGGAGGCATTCAAGGCTGGGCTGGATGTGGCTCTGGACAGCCTGGTCTGGTGGCTGGTCGCCCTGCACATAGCAGGGGGGTTGAAACTAGATGATCATTGTGGTCCTTTTCAACCCAGGCCATTCTATGATTCTATAAACTTAGTTTCGAAGGTGCTGACTTCAGCTATTTCTCTCCTAGAAGTGCACTGCTGTCTGTTCTACGTGCTTTGTTACTGCCAAGGTCCTTTGGTGCACCATGTACAGACTGCATGCCCTGAAGTTCAGGGCTTTTCCCAACAGTTGATTTCCAAAAGCAATTTGTAACACCACATTTCTAAGACCAAAAGTTTAATTTTTGTTTTAACATGTGCCAGAAGTTAAATAATGGTTCTGATCTAATCTTTAAATATTAATAAATACTTAGTCATTTTTTTGTTCACTACACCAACATTAATTCAGACTTGTTAATTAGATGAGATCCAACAGAGAAAAAGAATAGGAGCTGCAAACTGAGTCAGCGCTCTAGCCACAGCCGGCCCAAGGAGCTGCAGCTGCACACAGCACAGACAAAGGAGACTACCGTCAGCCCATCCCTGCCATGCCCAGTAACCATATTCCTCAGTGCCACGTCTACACATCTCTTGAAAACCTCCAAAGATAGTGACTCCACCATCTCCCTGGGCAGCCTGTTCTACCACCTCATTGCTCTTTCTGAGAAGAGATTTCTTCTGAAATCCAAACCGAACCTCCCCTAGCACAACTTGAGGCCATCACCTCTTGTCCTATAGCAGTTACCAAGGAAAAGAAGCTGACCCCCACCTTGCCACAACCTCCTTTCAGAGAGTTGCAGAGAACAGTAAGGATTCCCCTGAGCTTCCTCTTCTCCAGACTGAGGAATTCCAGTTCCTTCAGCCACTCTTTGTTAACACTTGTACTCCACACCCTTCACAGCTTCATTGCCCTCCTCTGAATAGACACCAGGGCTCCAATGACTTTCTTGTAGTTGAGGGACCAAAAACTGAACACAGTACTCAAGGTGCAGCCTCACCAGATGTATTGTATAAGGCAGAGGATATAGCTGCCACTGACAAGTTTTCAGATCACCCAAGAAAGATACCGGTCACAATTCAGTAATAAAAAGAAATAGCTTACCCCTTTCCAAGGATAAAGGCTCACTGAAAAACTCCTAAAAGGGACAACCTCCAAGCAGAGATACTTTCCCTCCAGCTGCAAGCCCTTGAAAGAGATTAGGGGTCCACCCCCTTCCAGTCACACAGGTGAATTGCTTGCATCTGTGCTCATATAGGGTTGGCCAAGCCCCTTCACCAGGTGCTCAATCACTGGTTCAGGCTGTGACCCAACAGTTCCCATACACCAGAGCTATGTACACAGGGACAATTACCTCCCTGTTCCTGCTGGCTTCACTATTTCTGATGCAAGCCAGGATGTTGCTGGCCTTCTTGTTTATCTGGGCACACTTCTGGCTCCTGTTCAGCTGGCTGTCAGCTAACACACTCAGATCTGTTCCTAGTCACTCTGCCCCAAGCCTGCAGCACTGCAAGGGGCTGTTGTAACCAAAGTGTAGGACTCAGCACTTTGTCTTCTTGAAGCTCATACAATTGACTTCAGCCCAGTGATCCAGCCTGTCCAGATCCCTTGGTAGGGCCTTCCCACCGTCAGGCAAAAAGGATGCTTCCTCCCAGCTTGGTGTCATCAGCAACCTTATTGAGGGTGCACTCAATCCCCTTGTCCAGATCATCAGGGAAGATATTAAACGGGGCTAACCCCTGAGGAACACCACTGGTGACCAGTCACCAGCTGGATTTAATTCCATTCACCACCACTCTCTGGGCCGGGCCCTCCAGCCACTTTTTACCCGGTGAAGAGTGCATGTGTCCAAGCAATGGGGTGCCAGCTTCTGCAAGAGAACACTGTGGGAGGCAGCGTCAAAGGCTTTGCTCAGGTCTAGGCTGTGGGTGTAATCTGCCTTTCTCTCGTCCCTGAGGGACATACCACAGCAAAGAGCAAGGCTGGCTGAAGCTGAAACATTTCACACTATCAGATATGACTGACATTACCTGATCTTTACACTGAGAAGTTACAACACTAGCAGACAAAAAATAACTTTCGGTACATTAGTACATTCCTAAATAATAAATAAAGCATGTTCACGGAGTGCTCCTGTAGCAGCTTCACGAGGCCGGTACCTCACCGGGCTGCAGACCACCACAGTGACCGTACGACAAGCAGATCCCACAGACGTGCCTGACGCGCTTTCCCAAGAAGCCCTTTAACTCAGACACGGCGCAAAAGCTGAGCAGAGGGCAGCGATGTGTGGAGAGTCAAAGCAGGGAAAAAACCCGAGGGAAGAAAGCTCCAACTGCTCTCGGGAGGCAGAAACGTGAAAAACCTACACTACAGCAAGTAGCAGCCAACGAGAAAGCCTTCTGCATCCACTTCCCGGTTAAAGCTCCACCGCGGCAGACGTAGTCTTTCCTTCAATTATTAATCTGTATCTTTAAGGACAAATCCCCTTCAAAATGCCGTAACCACACGCTAGGGCCTTCCCTTACAGCCAGACTGCGTGGTGCTGGGCCCGAGCACTGTACTTACGGACGCAGCCTTACACACAGCGAAGAAACAGCTCAGCTTCCCCTCCCCCGCAGCCTCCGGCCCAGCAGGGCACGGCACGAGGCCCGGCCCTAGTGGCGCCGCGCCTCGCCTCGCCTCGCCCCGCCCCGCCTGGCCGCGGGGCGGAGGGCGCAGGGAAGGCTGACGGGGGGCTGTGCTGTGGGCGCTGGGCTTGCCGTCGCCGCTCTCACTGCTCCTCAGGCAGCGATCATCTGTGAAAGATGAGGGCATCCACCAACTCTCTGGGCAACCTGTGCCAGTGCCTCACCACCCTGATTGTAAAAACCTTCCTTATATCCAATCTAAATCTCCCCTCTTTTAGTTTGAAACTACTTCCCCTTGTTCTATCACAACAGACCCTGCTAAAGAGTCTGTCCCCTTCTTTCCTATGGCCCCCCTTAGATACTGAAGGCAATTGGGCTGGCCTAGCTAAGGTCTTAGCTTGACTTTGAGATATTTAGGACACGAATGTTGTGTTCTGTCATGTTTCATTATGTACAGCAGCTCAAGTGATGTGGATTCTCTTGAAAGAGAGACTTCTATGTGCTGCTCTTATAATGTAAAGAAACAATTTGGCCAGCATAAGGTGGGAAGCACATGCTGATGGAGTGAGTGTAAGAGGAATGAACAGTTCATATTGTTTAAATGTTTTAGTATTCAGTGTTTCACTGCTCGCTGCTGGTCCTTTTCAAGAAACAAAAATAATTTACATGGTAAACGTTAATTTCATATTCCCCATCAATACAAATTAGAGTAGTGATCAGTTGGGAATGGAAGGGGCAATTACCCATCCTGCAGGGAGTGGGAGTCAGCTGAATACCAATCAGAGCAGAGATCTGCATAAAACAGCCTTTTATTTAGGCTGTCAACGTTACTGAAGGAGAAAAATGTAATTAAGAAAATATCAGCTCTTTAGATAAGCAAAATCTGCATCGTGTACTAAACCCTTCCAACCTAAAGATTCACCTTTTATTGATCGCTTTTTGTTATATCCTTCTTATCAGGAAAGTAATGTTGCAAACAGGCCAGCAAGCACCCAAACTGAATAAAAACATAAAAAAAGGAGAACCTTAAGAGGTAGGCTGACAGTTTTCATGCTCTGAGTTATAAATGATTGTGAAATAGCATAGGGAGGAACATTACCTTTTCCTTGAAATTCTAATCAAGATACACAGAGAATATCACAGAATAACACAGATCCTCACAGTTCCCACTAACTGCCTCCCTGTCAGCTTGATACTTCATTATTTATCATTGTCCATTTTTTATGGTAACAGTTGACATTAGATTATTACTGACCTAGTTGATATTTGAATTTATTCCCTAGAGGTTAAAGACTTTGTAGTTTCATTTTCTCAGTCCTTTTTAAAATTCATAATTTTAGAGCATGGAAAATATATTGTTCTATCAAGTTTATTTCCTTGACATTTATTCAGTGGAAAGTGTGATCCTAATATTAAAGGCATTTGATTTGAAGCCCAGGATACAAATAAATCTTTTAACTCATATTCCCTAAAACAGGGCACTTTATCACTGCAGTTCCTCTCATTGGTGTCTAGGAAGTTAATATGTTGAACAGCATAATTATTTGAGCCAATATTTGTTTTTAAAGGATTTGTAGGTGATAATAGATGGACCAACCAAGTTATGTCAGAAAGTATTAAGAGTTCTGACTGCTAATGTAATGGTGTTGGTCCTATATAGAGCCATAAAATAACACTGTGTGAGAAGCAGTGACTGGCTTTTACTCCAGCTCTTCTCTTTATCGTATGTTATATTAAATTTAAACACAATTGTTGAATTTCTTTGCGTGGGTTTTGATGCCTTCTTCTATGAAAGTTGTAATAATACTTCTAACCGGAGGGCTGCATAAGAATTCATACTTGCTAGGTGTGTTTCTCACATAATAAGAATCTCATTAATGTTGCCAGCAGAACTAATTGGACTGTCACAGTAAGGTTCAGTACCCAGTTGGAGAATTATGGTGCGAGGCCAGTAGAATTAAGCATAGTCTGCTGGTGGGTAAAGCTGACATGAGTCATTAATGAGATGCTTCTAAAGCCTTACTCTCCACAAAATGCAGGTATTTTGAGGGGCTTGCTCAGACTTTGTAAATATGAAGGACAAATGCAAGAACTCTTCTAAAATTTTCAAAAGCAAGTTGTTGACAGTTCGAGATACAGTAAAGGTTTTCTCCTTTATCAGCACAGACATTGAAGGTACTGCCAAGTAGCACCTAGACGCCATAAATCATTGATGAGAATGGATAGTTTCAAATTATTACAAAAGAAAAACTCTAGGGCACAGGGCATCTAAAGAAGTCATTGTCTAGGGCCTGCTGCTTTTAAAATGGTCATTTCAGTTCCCATTAATTCACATCTCTAATTAGAAAATGGATTGATCTCTTGCTTAAAGTTGCTAGTGACTGGCTGGTGTCCATGTCAGATCAAAAGTGTGCATACAAATGAGGTGTTATTAGTGACTGCTGTTGTACAAGTTTAAATAAATATAAGTTAAATGAAAACTGTGGGCTATGTTCTATAGGCAGAACAAAAATGTATTTCAAATCTGATTTTGTCAATAGCTCTTGTTGTTTATGCTCTGGATCGTAGATGATCCAGATCAGCTGTATTTTCACTAGGCTTCCAGGTGGAGAAAAGAGGACTGAAAACCTTGTGAAACAAAGATAAACTCTCTAACAGTCTTGTCCTTGCTCACAGCATCTCTGCGGGCAGGTATAATTTCATCTGTGTCAGACTTGGTAACCACCTTGGGGAGAAATATGTTATGAACTACCAGGTTGTGGAGAGTGTGACAAGTGTCTGTTCCTGCCAAGATTTTGTACACGTTGGTTCTCTGAGTTGCTGGAGAGCATTGTATTCCAGTGGAATTCCTTAGGATGAGACACAAACAATAAGTAACACTTGTGACTGCAAGTGACTGTATTTCCAAAGTTTGCTATTGGTGCATAGGCTAGATTTCAATTAACATAATTACACTCCATCTTCCCAATTTTGCTTTGTACTTTAAGATGAATAATTATTCTTACTCACTGTGTGTCTGAATGTGCTATTAAATAGCAACATCCACTTTCCCTTATTTGGGTGCATTTCAGTGCAGGCTGCATACATAGACTGCAGATTGCCTTGTGAGTCTTTTCTCCTTATAGTTGCAATAACTGCAACAAATTGCAGTAACCCTATAGGAAAACATCTGGAAATGCAACAAAGTTCAATTAGCCAGCACTACAAAATGTCTACTCATATGCACATATATATATATATGCACATGCATAAACATACAAACTCCTCACCAGAAACATAAAGGCCTGTTTGGAAACAGGCAGGGCTGTAGGAAGTGCTCTGCCTGAAGAGCAGAAAGGAAGCTGACCTGGCATTTGACAGTAGTTTCTTATTGTGGAGGTCAAACTTCACTTGGAATTGTTTGTTTGCTGATCTGAAACTTACTGCTGTGTGGGTTGCGGCTGAATGTTGAAATCACACCTTTCCTAATAGACCTGATTTTTTTTTTGGCCTGGATGCAACAGTAACTTGAGCATAAATTTTCCTACGCATGATCCTGCTGCTTTCTAAGACAAACAAAGATGTAGCTTATTAACACACTCTGCATCCTTATATACCTATTTGCATCTGTTCATTTTGTGTTTTCTTCCTGCAGAATTACTGTAAGTACTTTCAAGACTTTAAATAACAGAACAATTCAAACCCATGATTTAGAACTGCCATTCTGAAGGATAATGCATTCCCTTAGATGGACAGGTTGGGGTCATTTCTGAACATGAAATTAATTCATGTATTGGAAGAAATAACAAACTTCTACAGTGAATGCTTGAGATTTTCTTCATTTTCTTTTCTGTTTTTATTAAGTTTGCTTGACGACTTTCATGTGAGGGATAAGCTGGATCGCTGGGCTGAGGTGAATGGGATGAGGTTTAACAAGGCCAAGTGTCGGGTCCTGCACTTTGGCCACAATAACCCCGTGCAGCGCTAGAGGCTTGGGGATGAGTGGTTGGATGACTGTGAAGAGGAAAGGGACCTGGGGGTGTTGGCTGATGCTCGCTCGGCTGAACATGAGCCGACAGTGTGCCCAGGTGGCCAAGAGGGCCAGTGGCATCTTGGCCTGCATTAGAAATAGTGTGGCCAGCAGGAGCAGGGAGGTAATCGTCCCCCTGTACTCAGCACTAGAGAGGCCGCACCTTGAGTACTGTGTTCAGTTTTGGGCCCCTCACTAGAAGAAAGACATTGAGGCCCTGGAACAAGTCCAGAGAAGGGCAACGAAACTGGTGAGGGGTCTGGAGCACAAGCCTTATGAGGAGCGGCTGAGGGTGCTGGGATTGTTTAGTCTGGAGAAGAGGAGGCTCAGGAGAGACCTCATTGCACTTTACAACTTCCTGAAGGGAGGTTGTGATGAAAAAGGGTCTGGCCTCTTCTCCCAGGCAAATAATAGGACCTGAGGAAATGGCCAGAAGTTGTACCAAAGGAGGTTTAGGTTGGACATTAGGAGAAACTTTTTCTCTCAGAGGATGGTCAGGCACTGGAATGGCCTGCCCAGGGAGGTTGTGGAGTCGCCATCCCTGGCAGTGTTCAAGAGGCGCCTGGATGAGGAGCTACAAGATGTGGTTTAGTAGCCTGTGGTACTAATAGGAATGGGAAGGCGGTTGGACTAGATGATCTTGCAGGTCGTTTCCAACCTTGTGATTCTGTGATTCTGTGATTCTGTGATACTCTGAAGAATTCTCAGTGTCTTGCTGTGGGAAGAAATTTCTAAAAGAAAGGTGGACTCATTATGCTCTTTGGATAGATTGATACTAAACTTATCAATCAGTTTTTTTCAGTAATAGGTTGGCTCTTGGGACTCTTCCAGTATGTATTTCAAACTGAGGAGTCATTTCGACACTTCAGCAAATACTTTCATTTAGAAATCATAGCTTTTCACATCAACACTCTGTTAACCCATCACTATTCATCTGTCTTTTGTAAAAACACAATATTTATTCTTTCATTGGCCTGATTTTTGTAGTACTAATTTTTTGTTACTGAAGTGTCCTAAAGTGCTGTATGTTGTCTAAGGAGAACAAAACCAGAAAGAACCTTGCTAATTATTTATTGCTGGAATATTATTTCTGTTGGAGAAGGAGGAATGATTTTGTGGTTTGTTCATACTGCAGTGTTTTGAGATATTTGTAATCTCTTCTGAAGATAGTTTTATTTCCGAAAATCTCATTATCTTGAAAGAACAACATCAGTGTTGATACTGAGCTTTTACTTGTTGGCAAGGAAGTGATTTGTTTCAGGTGGCTGTATCTATGGAGAAAGATTTTTTTTCTCTCTCAATTTTTTTGGGGCTGTTTCAGAGCTCAAAAAAAGACACTAATTTTAAGTTTGACAACCAGTTAATGCCATGTGTGTGTAAATGTTTAAGAGCGTCAGTATCTCAGTCTAAAGACCGTCTCAGTAAGTATAAGCTCTATAAACTCAAATACTGATTTTCATTGTATTGGTAAAGCTGTTAGTCTCATACCAGTAGCTTACTTGGAACATAGCTGATTTTTCCAGCTCCTGTGGGGATCGATATCTGAAGGCGGTCACACAAAGCACTTAGTGCTTCCAGGTCTGTTTGGTTACATTCCACTAGGTTGTCTGTTGAATAATGCTGCAACTTTTAGGTGAGTTTATCATTCTCTCTGGTGCATTTTGGTTATAAAAAAGATACAATAGCAAACTTGTTAACTCTGAGGTCTCATTAACAGAAGAAACTTTACGTATGTGAACTTTAGTGTTTTTTTCTATTGATCTCCGGTTATTACAGACAGGGAATATTAGGTGCATAAGCATGCGTATACATACAAGTCATTAAAAACCTTAGAAGTGTACATATAGGAGTACATTTTGCACTGATTCATGTAATTGCAGTGTGCATTTGAAACATTACTCTCAAAAGACACACAAAACAAGGATTAGTACTGTCACACTATAGGTAAGAAAACAAAGGCACAAAGAATAAATGACTCCTTTAAGGTCAGACAAAATGGCTGCTGAGACTTCTGGATTCTTATCCTGACACTTCTTGCTGTGACAAGATGCATCCTGTTATTCTTTATCTCCTTAATTCTTATCCTTTGATAACGAAAAGTTTTCTAATGTGTTATCATCTGGAGTGAATCACCACATCGTGGCATTCTCAAATAAGTATGGAATCAGAACTTTAAGAAGTCCCATGCCTCTTTCCCAAGTTAAATAAGCTCTCTGGATATTTATGAAATAACCATGGACCTTTTGAATTGATGAAGCAGCCACAGGAGGAGGAGATAGATAGTAGGAAGCTGACACTGAGTTTGGCAGGCAGGTTAAATGATGATGTGCAGATGGGGATTTCCAATGTCTGTCTGTGAAAGAGGATTTTCAGCATAACTAAATAGTATCTCATCACTATCAAATGCAGTTAATATCTTGCTATGTCAGGTGGGGAGACTTATTCTTTCTCTTTTTTTTTTAGGAACTTGAGCATAGTCAGATCAATATGATATCAAATTGGAAAGATTATGATCTTTGCTATCAGCGTTTGGGGATAGAGGCACTGTGTAATGAGAAGGGTGAAAAGCAAAGATGGTATCTTTGTATTTGATGCCATCATCTGAAGGCTCCATGTCCTCTTGGATTGTGGAAGAATATTGGTTTGATTCTTTCTCTCTCCATACAGAGGCATAAAGCCAGATTTCCACATCTATGTGTTCCCAGTCTTCTTACCAGTGGGAGTTGCTAGCCCATCTCCACTACCTGAAGTAGTGCCCATGAACCTTCTTCAACTACTGGGCTTCTTTCAGGCAGCTTGAATATCAGAAATATACTAAGACTACAGGCTT
Source organism: Pavo muticus (assembly GCA_016647715.1). NCBI lineage: Eukaryota > Metazoa > Chordata > Aves > Galliformes > Phasianidae > Pavo > Pavo muticus. The sequence goes on along the minus strand of JACDJE010000147.1, from coordinate 799,159 downwards.
GACTTAACCCATGTGTACTCTTGAGTAAATGATTCTACTCCATGCCAGTAGACCATTTTCCAGAAGAAAATGAACCTGGTGATCTGATTCTAATTAGATTATGGGTTAATGGCAGTAACTTTACTTTCATGGTGGCAGTTGTTGCCCCAGTTGACTGGAATAGTAGAACTATTTTTATTAAAGCCCCATTTACATTGTATTCTCTGAATCTTAACCAACAGTGGGAAGCCTCTAAGTATTTCAAAGTTACGGTATTTATGTGGTTAAAAATGTCAGGATATCTTCTCTGAAATTGGTAACTGGGAATTTCTGGAGGAAGAAAACGAGCATTCAAAAAGTTAATGTATAGTCTAGAATGATTCCATTTCATTCTAAGATCTTATTTCATTGCTGGTTTAAACACCTGGAGGTTCTCAAAAATCAGGCAAACAAAATCTTTAAGGAAATTAAAAGTATGGGATGTGATATATTTAATTACACAAGTATGAAACCAGAACTACTCCTAAGATGATGATTAAAAAGCAACTGAAACAAATGGACCAATCTCCCTAATAGCCCAGGGGGCTAAGTGTCATTGAAGTTCTAGTTCAGTTACCTGAACTCCATGTGCTTTTGAAAGGTATCCATAAACTGCAGAGCTATAAAACATGTGGTCTTAGTTTTTTTCCCTTTAAAAGTCTAAGGATTTAGCTCTCCACGGCTATATTAAAACTGGATTAGTTATCTTCATACTGCAGTGCATTCTGAATTGTGGACTTTAGAGCATTTCAGACTTCACTTGTGAATCCCACCCTACTAGAAAATGAGTCTCCTGAACTGTTGTAACCCACTGTTCATTATCAAAATCTTCATGGAAGACCAGAGTGGTGCAACCTGGTAAGACTGAAGCAAGTTAAGTATATGGAAAAGAATTTAGGGTGTATTATTTCTAAATAGATACGTTGGAAGAACTGTTGAACTTGATTCAGTGGAAAGCAATTATTTGTCCTGCTATGATCTATACAGTGGATTAACACATTACTCAGCTGGGGGAAGTTAGCTGCTCAGGAGGACTGAAGGGTCTCTAGAGTCTGACAGCTTCTTGTCAGGTTTTAGTCTTTTCATTAAGAGCATTCCTATGTCTGCCCTTCCATTGTTCTGCATCAAATGGAATTATGCACTACTGCATCTTGTACCTATTTACCTTTATAAATCTTCATAGTAAGGAGCTACGAGGCCCAGCACTTTCAACCCCTTTATTCATAGAACACTTGCTGACTCTGGTAATAGCTCAGCTTAAAAAGACTGCAAGGTTGATCCTGAATTTTGAAGAGTAATGTGCATTTATAATCTGTTAGTAATACAGACTCATAGTACAGACTGACCTGCTGTATGCTGATGTATTAAGCTCTATGCATCTGTGTAGTCTCGTGAGGAGTATTTATGGAATAAGGGCTACATTCATCCAATGTTATATTTTGTGTATCAATCGTTAAACACTTAAAGCAAAATGACCATAAGGATGGAAGATGTGTTTTAAATGGAGCTTGTGATAAAAGTATGTAAAGTGGGGCAAGTATTACACTGGAACATGCTGCTGGTTTTAACTTTAAAAAAAGTAAAGTGTATTCTATCAAGAATTTGTACTCAGATGTCCAGAACTTGTATTTCAGAACGTGTGTAGATCATGTAGACACATCCGTACATAATTTGTATGAATAGCAGTGATGTTCATTCTGCAATACTCAATGTCTCTAACAAAGCACTATGGTAAAGTGCAGATCAGGAAAACAACCAAGAACAAATCATAGTCAGAACAGAGAGGAGATATTAAAGCTATAATTCAGCTGCAAAGTTGACAGAGTGAGATGAAACAGTGAAACTGTGGCACCATTAGCCTGTAACAGAAGCTGTTATGTGTGTTTAAATGTACTCTGCCCGAATACAATTGCTTGTCCTTACAACGGTGTCACATCATCACTTTGGTCCTTTGCAGCATCAGGGAACTTTAAACAAAGAGTTAGTTCGTGTCTTTTGGAAAAAAAACGAGGAAGGTGACCCTGATCTAGGATGGTTTAATCCCAGAAGTTCTAGGCACTTCTTTTTAGGAGTTCAGAGCAAGGCTGTTATTTAAACATTATTTTCTTCCTTCCTCAAGTAAGTGGAATATTGACAAAATGCCTCTGTTGACAAAACGGTGTGAGTGCCAGCTGAAGAAGCTGATCTCTATCACCAGCTGCCTTCCTGGCTGAGCCCACGCTCACCAGTGGACCTGAGTTACTGGTTGACAGAGCTCACAGTAAGACAGGCCTAAAGCTGTTTTCCACCCGGATTGTTCTGGTGTTTACATTTAGTCTTGCATGTATCCTAATCTACTCGATAGAATAGATTGTTAGTGAAATTTGGTTATCTCTTACAAATTGCTTCCGCTACTAGACTGTTTTAAAGGTTGGTTTGTTTAGCAATAGGGATTAGTACATTAGTTTAAGAACTGATATATTCCTTTAGCAAAAGGAATCCATAAGTGATAGTTCTGAAACTTTCCTTTTCAGCTTTAGTGGGTGAGCAGCCTTGTTTTTCCTCAGTTTTGCGCAGGGGACATAATAGAATACGTCTGTCTTCTACATCAATGATTTTTGCCTCACAAGAAGTATTGGAGTCACAGTAGAATACTTTCATCTTCTGCCTCAAAATGTGCAAGGACGTTTTCCTCGGGTTCCACATACACTGTTTGTTAAAGAGTGGCTCACTATGGTCTAATAAGCAGTGGAGAATCTTCCAAAGAGGGGGGAAGTGGATGGAAATGGGTCAAAGGCTTCAGTGATGAAGCTGGTGAAAAAGAGGAAGAAGTAGGTGGGCACTCAACCATCTTAGATACCACTGAGCATGCCCAGAGGGACATTAGCACATACGAGACCTTGAAAAATAATATGTATGCCAGCATACTGCATATGCATGTCTTAAGTGTTCAAATGTAGAACCTGAACTCTGAGGGAGTGCACTTGCTTGTCAAGTTGCCCGGTGTTCATCATGAGGAATAAAGGAATGCCACTTTCTAACACCTCATTGGAGTTGAGAGTTTTCTTCCTGGATTTCAGATTATGAAGGAAATCCTGATGCCCAGGTCAGGATGATAAGGACTGAAGGGTAGCTCTCTGATTTCCGCCTTCCTATAGTAGCTCTTGCTGCAGCTCTACACGGGAATGAAACACAGTTTTGGATAGTAGACCCTTTCTGGTTTGGTTGCTGGCTCAACTGCTGTTTGTAGCAGTATTGATTTAAATCATCATAATGCAATAGTGGCTCAGTGAAAGCAGTTAAACAATTTAGTGTTGAGTGATGTACGTCCTAGACAGATGCAGGTGATTAATTCAACTCATGAATTAGGAAACCGTTGTGATTGTATGGAAAGGCTGTAACTGTTGGTAACTACAGCAAGACCTGGGCCGTTGCAGAATTGTTCTTGAAAAACAAACTCGTACTGCAACAGGGTATCCTGCAGGGTTTGTGTTATAGAGACAAACATTAACTGGCTTCCTTGTGGGGCATTTCCCTACAGTGAGACAGGGCTGGTTTGCTCCCTGCAGGCACTGGATAACACTGGGGTCAAAAAGTGTTGGTAGAAGATTGTGGATAGTGGGGCCTGGCATCGTTGTTTCTCACTCACTCCTGGTTTTGATGACAAGTGCAGGATTTGCTGAGTGTCTCCAGCATTGCCAACAACTTCCAGCATTAGCTCAACCTTACCTTTTTGTTTTTAAGAGGTGTTTTTGCCAAGTGGGTTTCTACTTGGTGTACAGATGGAATGATTCAAGAATTCAAGATCTTTCTCTTCTGTCAGTACAGGGATCTTTGCCCAAAAATGGGTTCCTTAGTCAAACATTCAGTGCCTTCTTATTGCAGTTATACCTATTACTTCTGACTGCAGTGTCTGTGTGTGAGTTATGCTCTTTTCCTGGTTCACTGATTGACAGGTCTGGGCAGGTGTTTCTACACCACTACTGTTACTGGCAATTACAAACTTTGCAGCCATCTCCAAAATGCTTTGCTTCAAAATCATTCCTCGTGTATGTAAGCCTATCGGGCCCAGCAGCACTCCTACACCTTTTACCACCACTAAGATAATGTAGTCAGTGTCACTATTATGAAAAAAGAAAACACATTTTAGTATCTTTTAGTTACAAATGGAAAGACCTTGACTGAATTATGGCACATTATAGATTGTGTTGCTTCTGGCTAGAGATACCCATGGCTTCAGGAATCTTTAAGTTTGCATATTTATTGTTCCAAAATTTGGCAGGTAGGGCTTTATATATATGACCAGTAATATATTTGTTGTTAGAACCAAAAGACAACATCTGTCCTTGGAATGATTATTTCCTCCTCATTAGCATCGGATCTCTCCTGTCACTTTTATGTTCTGGATAGACAAGAAAATAACTTACTCCATGAATATCATAGATAATTTTATTGATTGTAAATTAATAGTTGTATTACTTGTTAGGACAATTTGACTATTATGCTATAATAAAACTATAATTTTTATTACAGAGCTGCCATATGGTTATCTCACTCTTTTTTTTCTTGGGTATGTGTGCTTTCAGGTGTGTGCTTGGAAATTAAGAGGGCTGTGGCTTATGTGCTTCCATTGCTTGTATGAGGGACTCTGTAGCATGCTCCAGCCAAATAAACCCAGGTGTGGTCTGTTGTTCATTAGCTGTGTGGCAGCAAAACTGCCAGTGCCATACATTCAGTATAAAGTGACTGATGTTAGCTATACTCTCTCAGTACAGACTGAGCACAAGCTAGGTTCTTGATAGTATTAATTTTGGATACGGAAGGGTGTTAAAATTCAAGGTTGACATTCAGGCAACATCTCTTGCAAGAGAGTATTTGGCAAGTCTTGCAGAAGCAGAAGGGATTAGCTCCATAGTTTAAAAAAGTCCCTATTTCTTCCTTATATTGTGCAACATGAGCTCCTGTCAGGTTGGAATACTACTGTTTGTGAACAAAGCATAAGGGTTACTACCCACTGAAGTACTGTGGGATTTGAGATCTCTCTGCTATGCTGACCATGCAACTCTTAGAACTTGTCAGTTCTGAGGGTGAAGTTTTCAGCCTCTTCAGATTCCACCTGCACAGCAGGCAGTGGCAGGTAATTTTACCAATCCAAAAATCTTAGCTGCAGATAGAGTTCCTCAGGCTCTGTCATGGATTCCTTTGCTTCTATGTTGTCAAATTATCTGTCAGCTTGGAAAAAACTTCCTTTTTTTTGCTGGATAGTCTCAGATACATTTTATTTCTTTAACCTCCTGGTAGCGTTTTCAGCTCTTGCCCAAGTCATCTCTTTTCCCAGCAGTAAATGGAAGCTAGAGCACTGTTTCTTGTTATTACTACATCGCATGTATTAAGCTAAATATTAATCTCTGTACAGGAGGAGAATGAGATGGGAAAGTCTACGCATTTTGGATGCTGCAAAACTTATTTTGGACTGCATTATTAATCTCCTAAAGCAATTTGCCATTCCTCTGTAATACTTGTCTGCACTGAAGATCAGATAGCATTTGGGCTTTAAGATAACGAGTTTCAGAGACAAGTCTATAACAAAATACTATTGTAAGAAATGGAAAATAAAGCTGTCAGGAGATATTCTGGCTTTAGTGTTTGCACTGAAACAAAAATGCCAATTATCAGTGATAAAAGGCTGAGTATTATAACTTAGGTGGACTCACTCCTATCAGGTAGGTGCTCTGGAAACTTGGATATTGTTTGAGAACTAATTATGATGCTCCTTTAACACTGGCAACAATAGTACTGTCACATCTTATGTCTGTGCTGCACCATGTTCTTATGTAAAAATACCCAGCAGAGGTTTAAGCTAACTACTTTGGTTACTAATTGCAATACAGGTGCAGGAGTAGAGGCTGTACTACCCTACAAAGTCAGTCTTGAGGCTACAAAAAGGCAAGTGACTTAAGTCTTGGGGGTAAGCAGCAGCCTAAGCAGATTAACGTAGTAGTGCAAGGTCTTGAATAGTGGCACATCTAAAGTGACCTGATTTACAGAGCCATGGACTGAGCTAGGGAGATTAAGCAAATTTTCCTACATCAATAAATGCCAGTGCCAGTACATGATTTGCAGCCCTGCATACTATACTCCTCGTCTTGTCCTCTGTTGACAGGACGTCCCTGCATCTCTAATAATTTATTTCTATATGCAAAAGACATTCTGTGTTTTAGGGTGCTTGAAAGTCAGAATCAGTTCTGGTCAGATTTCTTCAAGGTGCTGAAGTAAAACTCCAGCTCTGAGCAACCCTATATTTTATCATATCTAAATTGTAATGCTGTGGCTTTAATGCATGTGTATTATTACGTATAACATATTAGCAGAGTTGTTTAATTGTAAGCATCCCTTCTGCTGTTGGTGCACTCTTAGTGTGAAGAAAACTAGGGACACTGGAGAACACTTCAGAAGCCTTAAGAGCTTCCCAACCAAGAGCATTAAAGCTGACGTGCCTTCTCTTCATGCTTCATCACCGCCTGTCTGTAGGTAGGTGTTTCAAGGATCTGGGAGCTAGTTGTACTCGTGCCTATATTTAAAACTGCATTAAGGCAGAGCCCTCTCATTCTGTGCTTCAGAGTCTATGCAAAACAATAGCAAATTGAAGATGTAAAACGAAGACCTTGAGAATGTGCTTTGCAGTCTTAGTTAACTGCCTTATTGTCCAAGTCGTCTTAATCCTTGGCAAATTGCAGAAAAAGAAGTGGTAGAGTTAATGAATGCAATTTGTCAAAAAGATAATGAAGTATTTAGGTGTAAAGCTGGCCTATTGACCTGGGTGTACAGCAGCTTCAACACCTGACAGAAAAAGCAAAGTGACTGGGATAAAGGTTAAATGTCAAATCAAACATTATTTTAGGCCAAGCCACATTGCCTCACATCGTTGTAGGCACACGGAGACAGCATTTCTAGCAATTTGCTAAGCATCAGTCAGCTGGTGGTGCCTGCCGGAATTTGGACCAAGCCTCTTGTCATTGATATTTAGACTTCACTTAAAATAACCTGAGTATTGCAACCCTGCCACTGGTGATGCAGGCAAATGGTGCAGAAGGTGAGCATCATATGGAATGTCTAATTTATTTTGACAAGGAACTGTACTTGAAACTTCAGAATCTTCACTGCCCTCTGCCTGGAGCAGCACCACCCAGCAGTGACATTTGGGGACACAAAGGAGGAAAAGCAGTGCCCTGCCTTATACCCTGACAGTGCCTTTCCCTTCTCACCTTTTCCTGTGCTGAGGTTCTTGTTTGTCACCCACCCTGAATCAAACTTGTCTCTGAACCCCTGAGTCAACCTCTTCTGACCGAAGCTGCTACCAGCAACACTAGCCTTTACAATCTGCTTGCAGTAAGCAGCACTGCTGCAGTTATTCCAAAGAAGCTTTGTCTTGACAGAAGAACTAGAAGCTCGAGTGATGCTATTAGCCATGTGAAACTGAGTCTGCGTCTATGTTATTATGGATGTTTCACCATGCTGTGAGGGTTCTGTTCAGCCACCGGAAAACATTCAGCAAGATCAGTTCAACATTTGGTTTCTTTCTCTGATTTATTAAAGAAGAAAATCTACCCTGGCTCACTCAGAGGACCAATGCTGTTTGGATGATGGTAGTGTGCAGACATGAGGCAATCCACAGCATTGTTTTCATGTTAATATTTGGGATTGTTTTTATTTATTTACTAGTATGACTTATACAACAAATAGCTTTGTGTTGGTTAGTGGTGCTTGCCACAAACAAAGAATTCTAAGCTCATCACGATCTGCTTGAAGTGACTTTTGTAATAACGTACTGGACCTCCATTTAGGAGGGGTGAATCCACAGTGGACTTTTGCACTGCTAGATAATTTAAATGTAAGCTGTTCAGATATTAAAGAGACATAAAAATGTTGTTATTCATTATGGTGGTTAGGTTTTACAGCACGGTGTTGCTTATTTGATTGGGATTTCACATCCTGATCATACAAGCTTCATTTTTAAGCAAAATTTCTCTCTAATCCAATGTTTTCTCCTTGGGAGATTTCAGCCCCTTGGCTGGCTGGTAATGTGATTGCAGATTTTTTTTTATAAGCAGGTTAATAAAGAGGCTGAATGTGATTTTGAGATTTAGTGGTTGTTATTAAGACTTTGTTCCTGCGTATCTGAAATGGGAATTTCATTTGAATCACTGCAAGCTAGAGTTATGAGGATCAGATAAAATATTCAGTATTTGCAATTATGTGGCTGGAGCCTCTTGAGAGATCCACAATTCACCTCAGACTGTTATTGGGTAAAGATGCTTTTCAGTTCTTAGTGTGCCTTCCAGGATCCATCTCTGAAGGAAACTGGGTGCTTTTACACCATCACTTTCCCAACCCCATGAGAGCTGATGACTTGTACAAATGCAAGGGGTGACCTGTGCAGCCTTCTTGGCCTCTGCTCACCTGTATAAGTTTCAGAGGTAATCTGATCTTTGCAATGGCATTTTCTAGACAGCCTTCTTCCCTGCTCTCCTCACCCTCATGACATGCTGTTTTCAACAGGACTTCTATTTTATATGTTGCAAGGTCAGCCTATTCTGCACATCTTGACCTTGTTGTGCTGTGAGTGATACACTCACAGTTGTTTTTGTGATGGCTGAACAAGTTTGCATCCTGTTGTGGACAAAGCCAAAAAATAAAGAACTGCTCCAAACCTTGCCTATGAGAATATTTCTGAGAGCTTTTATACAGGGAATTTTAAATTCTTTTAGTCAAGAAGTTAAACTGACAAGCTGTGCTGAAGGTGGAATGGTACTGTAACCATTTCCCTGGTTAGAAGTAGATGTAGAGAAAACTGACTTGCTCACAGACAGTAGTAGACAGAAGCAGAAACTGGATTATCAGACTTTTGGCAGTGTGCTCCTGTTGCATCATGCAAATAAAGAATGTGTCATTTTAGGGATGCTGAGGAGGGGAACTCTGTCAAATTAGATTGCTGTAAATCAAATCACTTTTCAGGCAGTGCTTGAACAGAAGCGATTCATTACTTGGTGTTATACAAATGCTGTGTGCACACAAGGATGCCTGATGCTTAGGCTAGTTGGTAGCCCTTGGGATGCCACAGATATAGAATTGCACGTTCAAGAACAAAAGCTTGCAGTTCTGTTCTGAAGAATTCCTTCTCCATAACTGCTGCTGGGCACCTCGTTCTGCTCGTGCAGCTTGCTACTGCTGTGGCATGTTCTTTTTCCACGGAAGCTCTGGTAGATTTCTCCTGGTTTTATTTTCTGCAATATTCCTGAGAGAGATGAAAACTTTTGTATCTCACCTTTTTATGTGTAGAAGGATGCTCTAACTGGCAAATTGAATGTAAAGTTTTACCTGAGCAGAAATATGCATTCAAAAAGCATCCAGAGAATGACTGCCACTACATCAAGAAGGAACTCCTTTCGAGACTGAGACTGTAAGCAACACCATCACAATAAAATTCAAGGCAGTTTTCTTTGTGTAATGACTTGGAAAATGAGGACCATTCTGCTGACCAGTGGAGAAAGGCACGGCTATAAGTACATTTTTTAGGCTTCAGAAGGAGCAATGAGCACCTGTGTTCTTCATTTTGGAAGCCCTATTGGGAGTTCTGTAGTTCCATTGGCATTTTAGATGAACTCTGGAGCTTTTACAGATCTGCATTCCTACATGCATGTGCTTGCACATAAATGTAAAATATCTTCTATTTTCATCGCTGGAGAGCTAACCTCTGGTAAGCAAAGCACTGGGGAACAGAGATACCACCTAGAATAGATTAAATTGCAGCCACAAAGAAACATCATTTGGATTTTTCTTACAGGAGAAGCTGTGCTGTGTTTCTTCAAACCCCAGAGTATGAATAAAACTTACATTACTGAGGTGGATAGCTTAGGGAGTTTCAGATAAGGATTAGACAATTATATGAATAAGAATAGGTAGGATGAAAAGAGAAGGGCCATCATGCTGTCTGCATCTGCTTATAAATTCACCACCAGTATAAAGGTGAGGTAGAAATCCCATAACTATTGCCATCAGAGAGAAGATCTCTATGTGAGCAGAGAGACCTCTTGCAGCGGTGGGGGCAGATTTTGGGGGTTGCTGACTAGAGGCGTTTTTAAACAGACCTTGTTTTTCAAGAGGTGGTTGTTTTGTTCGTTCTGACACTCATGTTCCCTCGTTATGTTGAAAGATCATGCCTCAAATAGCTAAATGCTTTTGGATACCTGTTTCCTACAGAAGTATGTTGCCAATCAGCTGGGGGTCATCTGAGCTCGGAATAAATTGTCCTTACTCTGAAGTTTTGAGTTCTGCCTTATGTGTAATCATTTAACACTGGAGGCAAACAGAAGCTGGACCTTTCCCCTCTCAGCGCTGTGCAAGTGTTACATATGCTACAAAGTATGGAGGAAGGGTTTCATCTTTATCTTTAGGCTTACCTTAAGTGCCCGACTTAGTGAAATATCAGGCTAATCTTCTGAGCTATTCAAAGAGTATGCAAATCTCTGAGGGCTATGTGCAGTAGAACATAACTTGGATGTCTTAAATCAGCTTCTAAAGGTTTCTCTTTCTTTGCACTCACTCTAGGGAGAACCAAAGGAGACTGAAATCTCCCTGAAGCTGTGATTCACCATTGGGCTGGCGTTGTTGGCTCTGCCTGCTTAAACAATTCTGTTCTCTCATGCCTAACTGCTGCTGCTTCCTAGCTCTGCGCTGCCTCTCACTTGTGCCAGCCAAGCTCTTTTTGGGACCAAGCTGGAGCATGGCTCAGTGTCTTTTTAGGACATTACCCAAATATGCCTGGCATCACACCATGCTGTTTTCTTCAAAGTAGTGGATTACACTGAAATAAATTTGTGAATTCCACAGATGTCAGCGCTGTGTCCACTGAGGCAGTCAGATCCTTACAGTGAGAAAATAGTCTTGTCCTTCCTAAAATGGGGATACATTTCCATTAGGTTATGCCATTGTAGGCATTTTGACACATGGATGAATGACTTTGATTGTTTCTGGTAGAAAGAAGTTATGCGCATACACACAAGCAAGAATGACATTGTTTCTTCTGTGTTTTGTGAAATGACAGCTGCTGAGAGGATAAACCCAGAAGAATGGCTATGGATAAATCTTTATCTGAATTATCAATGAAGAGTTTATCTCCTTCTCTCATTTCACAGATTACTGACTGGTATTCCCATGCAAGCATCTTTTCATAGAAAAGCAAAACTTCCTCCTAGGCAAAGGAAAAATACATGGAAAAAATGATTTCCTTGTTCAGATCATCTGGAGTAGGGAAATCAGTTGGGACTCCTTATCCAACAAAATCAACACGGACCAGTGAGAGAAAATGCCTTATGGCTCAGAAGATATATCACACCCTGTTTGGCAAAACACTTTCTGTATATGTGGAGCCTCGGCTGTTATTTTCTGTGGCTGTCAGACTGAAATGTTTGCATTTATAGCAGCCAACTGTATTGTTGTCACCTAGTGGAACTTCTGTGTATATCAGTGTTGCTGGATGTCATTCCTCCTGAATTATTCTGTGATTGAAACTGAGTAACCACGTATGACTTATCCCTGAGTGACAGCTGCCACCCATCTAACTGCATCCTGTGGCACTGAGAGAGCCTTTCACCAGCTGTGGGGGTACCTGTGGCAGGTACTTCCCTTCTCTTTAAATCTTTCAGTCACAGCAAGCTGATATCTGGTTAGACCTGTTGTGGTGCACTGACTTTGTTCTAGAGAAAAAAGCTTAGAGGAAGAGAGTAATATGTGGTTAAATTAAATCATTTCTACCAGCACCTGTAGAAATAGTCGTGTGTGTCTGAAAGTAGGTTGGCATAAAATCTGTAGGGGGTTTCCATTTACGAGCAGTGATCAGCCCCAGGGTTGAGGTGCAGAATGAATTCTGTATTCTTCTGTGATAGATACTGTAAATATAGCTGCATAAAACCAGCAGTCCGTATTATTAGGCAGGCTCTGACGTGATCTCTTACTGTTATATGCATCCCCATCATTTTCAAATGAGAAAATAGCTCTGTATGATGTATCTTTGATTCTACTGTGACATCCTTCAGCATTGTATCTGAGCAGAAATGATTCGTTTCATTTGTCATTGTAGTTAAGCCCCCTCTGGAGCTGCAGAAAAAAATACATATATTAAAAAGTCACTGTTTGAACAGGAAGGAGACAGGTGCAGAACAGTGAACAAGGGAGTTTAGAGGCAGGTTGTCTCTAGCCAAAGTTTGCTTGTGACACCGAGATTCACATTCCTCTGGAAAGTTCTGTGGCTATTTTAAAGGGAGCTTTACAGAGCCTACTCTTGCATTTCATCCTGTATTGGGTCATTAAGTCACTGGATGGCTCTTGGTTTCTAGCAGCCACAATCTGTAACCTGACTGCAGTGCTTTGTGGATCAATAATAGCTGATAATTTTCAAACACTTACCTTAAAGTGTATTTCTACAAAACACAGGGGTGGGAGCATTTTTTAAATTGATACAGGGCTTTTCATCTGGGCACAAGGTTGGGATTGCAGCAACACTGACTTCTGAATTTGGTGGAGTACTCTGGAGGAGAAAGGGAGATGTGTCCGATTTGGTGACTAGACAATAGTGCAGAAGCAAGGCTGAGAAGGGGATTCACTCAAGCAGAGCCAGGGGAACCAGGCTGGAGAAAGAAAAGGAATGGGAGCAAAATCCCAGAGATCACCCAGCAGAGATCAGTAATCCTCTGGGACAGAGAAATAAACCTGAAGGATGTGAGACTAATATTACCTTGCGAGTAGCAGAGGTAGTTAATATTTTTGGTATTATCTAGTGTGGCAAAGATTTAGAATTGCAATAACTTGCAGCAGCAATATCAACATACAGCAGATAATGGTACCCAACAATTTTAGGGCTATCTCAGCAAGAGGCGCACGCATCGTTCATAGGTAGCCAAAGAGCTGCTCTGTGAACTGTTGTCTGCAGTGAAAAATATACAGGTATCAGGAGGCACAAAACAATCATCACATGAATTGCATGTGGGAAACTAAATGGTAATGAATTATGCCATCCCTGTCTGAATTAGGCTGGTTTCATGTAGGTGTTGGAAAGTATAACTTCTCTCTGAATGTGTATTTTCACCAACTCGTGATTTTTATGCATAGGGTTCTTCTAACAAGGGATTGATTACTACATTTGAATATTTATGCTGAGAAAAGAAAAAGCAAACAAGTGATCTGTGCATGAGGTACAATCCTCTTTGCTTTAATTATCAAAAAATCCCAGGGATGTTTTCTGTCAAGCACCTTTCTGAAGCACCACTCCAACTGAAGTTGTTTATATTGTAAATACCTCATTGCTAGATCTTAACTGTGTTTGCTTGTTTTGGTCTGAGTTGGTTTTGTCAAAACAATGACAAATGAATTGCATTAATTTGAAGGTGCTGTCTCATAGGCACGATGCTGTTTTATATTAACTTCGTTGTTGCAGAAGTCAGTCTGGTAGCCAAAACATGCAGATCTGCAGCATATAAAAAAATTAATAGAATGTTTAATTCACGTAACTGAGATAAGCTATGAGATAAACATAAAGTGACTATTATGTTTAATTTGGGTGAATGCATATGTTTGTGTTTGCAACCACATCTGTTCTCTTCTGGAGGGAATCAAAACCCTCCATCTGTTTAATAGTTTCCAGTCTATGTGTATGGATTCTCTTTTGTGTTGGATGTCAAGTTCTGTTTTTGTAAGGCAAGTGATTCAGAGAATGGGATCTGAAAAGCCTGGAATTCCAAGAGCTATACCATGCTGCAAATTTATGTGCTATCATTTCAAAATTGATTTAGACGCTTTGAAAGCAGTATGTTGATTTGAATGATGGAGGAGATCTACGAATATGCTGCAATCTGTGTAAAGCTACTGCCTGGCATAGCAAATACTGTCCTGTAGTGTGACAGGAGAGGTGCTGCACAGCCTGCTCCTCCCTTTCTCCTTGACAGCTGCCTCCAGAGTGCCTTGTCTGTTCCTGAATATGCATGGATACACGCTTTCAAGTAATAATACCCTATTTCCACTCCTACATAAATTATAGCCTTCAAGGTGGCCCAAGTTCATTAAATTTGTGAATTTTATCAATAGAAAGTTCATAGAGAAAAGTAAAGCACAGGGATTACTGTGTCACAGCTTGTTAAAAAGCAGAACAACTGTGAAAGCACTTACCATCTTTGTCTGATTTACCATCTCTGGCTGAGATTCAGCTAGCACTTCATTGGAAATCCCATCTCTGCTCCTCAGAGCACAGCAGGTTTATAAGGCGACCAGTTCTTTAATATGAATGCCATAAGACAGTCTTCTCCCCTGCTGTTTGAGTTCAGCAGCCCTGTTTTTCTTTAGCATGTACTACTTATGCTTTGAATTCCTTGACTGCTAATGCTGCATTGTTAAGAGGTGTTGTGATAGCTAAGACGGTATCTTAAAAATAGAGTCTTGACTGATCATGTTGCAGATCCTATTCTACTTCATATAGCCATCCTGAAGTACTGTACTTGTCCTCTAAGACAGGTAAGAGTTTGCTTACCATTCCTCAAAGATTTTGTTATTAATGTAAAAACCCTGCTCTGGTTAGAGCCCAGTTCCCTCTCCAGCCTCCCTAACAGAGAATATTGAGTTGTATACATGCTACATGGTAGCCTGACTCACATTCTGCCAAAAGCCATACAGAGAAATCCTTGCTAAAAATGTTCCCCAGAGGACCTCTACAGCTTGTGAATGAACTCTTCAGATCATAGTTTTCCAGAACTACTTACCTGCACTGCATTTTAGTACAGGTAAGCCATGTGATCTACGGTGAAAACGTCTGAAGAAACCATAAGAGATTTCCCTTCAAAAATTAGGGACTTAAAAGAAATAGCTCTTTTAGTGAGAGTGAATCATAAATATATTAAGTCAGACGAGATTTCCCCAGGGTGTTCTACCGAAGGTTCTTGTGGGTTAAAAGCCCACTCTCAAAGCAGGGTCACCTGTGCTCTCTCGCATTTACTATTCCTCCCTGGTGCAATGTTAGTCTGTAAGTTATCCGTGCTGTTTGAGCTGCAGCATTTTTGCTTTCAGAAATCTGTTCATTGCTCATTAATGAGCGCAAGGGAAGAGAACTCCCACAAGTTCAGTTTCTCTTGCTCGCTGTTTGAGTCTCTTATACAATTTATTCAGTTAATCCCCTGCGGAAACTCATTGACATTGGAAAAGCTTGGGTGGAAGCTTGAGGTTTCATGAATTCCAGCTGTGACTGTTGCCACTGCATACCAAACTGCAATATAAATTGGGTTTGATTACAGTACTTAGAAAAATTCTCATGATGATCAGATTTATTTTTACTAAAATAACAACGTAGTTTGTCAAGTGTTGTGCAAGGTCTCTCTTGTAGGGCATGCCTTCATTTGATAACTTAAGCGTGTAATTCTGCCAAGTGGAAAATCTGTTTTTTTGGCTTGTTGTACCAGATCAAAAGCCCTGATGACATGTGGAACGAAGCATTGAACTCATACAAACTGTTTGATTCGAGTCTGTTTTAAAAATGTTGTGTAATAACTTTGTCTCATAACTATGACACACCAGGTATCACTGATCTTTACAGAGCTAGCCAAAAGCCAACAAAGCACAAAGGCTGGGTAGACACTATAGCGTATGCTCTGGCTAGCCTGATGAGATGTGTGATCATCTTGTTCTGCTTCACAGTTACACTGCCAGGTTACCTGGCATTTCCTATATCTGACATTAAAATCAAACCACAGCCTCTATGACTACGGGAAATTGTCCAAACAGAGGAACTGTTGCTGAAACTACAAGTAAGGGCCGTTCAAGTTTCTTAAGCAATATCTGATTTAGGAGGTTCTGCAACGTGTGTTGAGATGGCCAGGGGCTGTCTGAGAAGATTGGAACACCTCCTGCTCCCACACCACAGGCCAATGAAACGCAGTCTGCCATTTCTTGAATTGAACACCTCATAATCAAAATGCTCAGGTATTAGTGGATGACTCTAGGGGAATCAGGCCTTAATAGTTCTGGCTGGATCTCCTCATCTGTTAAGCTGGTAATAAAAATTCTGTGAACAACTTACCAGTTGTAAAAGATTGCTGTTTACCGCTTCAGTTTCTCCTGCCTTTAATAGAAAAAAAGCCTCACATACTTCTAGTGGAAATAAATGCATACATAATTTGTATATGACAGCTAGCTCCAGATCCTTACTGTGTCATATTCAAATTCAGGAAATGGGGGGTGAGGAGCAAACAATCACAAAATTTGATTAGTGAGACTTCTTGTTGGAAAGACTTGAGCACACCACATGTTGAGAGAGATGAGATTGATGTATTGCTTCCTAGGCAAGTCTTCCTTTTTAATCTTCTCCCGCATGTTTGGAATCCATTGATCAAATCACAGGCATGTGATACAAGAGCTGAAACCTTGAAGATGAGAAGTTTTCACAACTCTAATGAAAGCAGGTAGCCAGGTGGAAGAGGCAAATCCCTGTTAATGCTCACAGAGAGAGGTAATGTGTAGGACTCACCCAGTACAACAGACCACAGGAAGGTGAGTGGTAATGAGTAGGTGAGCCTTAGAAAAGCTTCACTCATTTTTCACCTCATTAAGCATCAGACCATGTAAACACAAGACAACTCCACAGGAAGCCAAGCTTCATTAATTTCTGCTGCTGACAGAACTACTTATCAGTGGGTTTCTTATATTCAGGGTAGAAACTTTATGTTTCTCCCGCACATTCATGACCACAGACTTGCACCCTTAAAGGCTGGTGTGTAGAAGCCAAAGAAAGATTTAAAATAAGATCTCCATTAGAGGGGTGATACTATATGTGGCCCTTGTGACTGCTTTTAATAAGCAGAACCCAAAGATATGGTGCAGAGAAGTCTGAAGTGTGCAGGCTACACTGCAATTGTCTGCATCATACATTCTGCTAAGTGTAGAATTGAATCTCTTTCTCCAAACCTCACACTGCATTTGGATTACATATCTCTTTGACTGAAGAAACCAGAGCAATTAAGCAAATCAGCTTCAGTCCATGAGAGTAATGAAGTGACATACATCTCCCTGTCTGCACTGAGGACTCTTTCTGACATTTCTATGTTAGTCAAAATCATGGCAGTATCTGAGCAGCCTATCAAGCAATTCTATTCCCTTATGGAGATATGATAAGAAAACATCCTGTGCAGCTATTCTAGAGCTTGATTTGTCCTTGGAAGTAATTTTACTGGTACAAAGTGTATGTCTGTCAACATAACTGCATCTGCACTACAAGCACTTTGTTGCTTCAAAGAAGCAGTATGGCTGTATTTGTAAAATGTTGCTGGCCCTGGTATTGTCTGAGCATCTATGGACAAGAGCCTGGTCTTGTGCCAACCATAGTGAGCTTCTGGATCCAGAATCAAGTTTTCTTAGGGTCTAATAGAGTAAACATGAATTGAACTTCAGGATTTTGAACTTCAGCTTCCATTGTCCTCACCAAATTTGTTGCCTTATCTTTGGAAATGTTGCCTGGCAAATTAAAACACCGTATTTTCACCTATACATGAAAAAGTCTCATACTGAGACATCATTGATTCATCTATAAAAGTAATAGACATGGTACTCTGAACAAGAAGAGATTGCAATAATCAGCAGTTGAAACATAAGAAAGATAAGCATGAATACCTGTGAGGTGGGTTCTGACATTTATAGACCAGCACCAGGGAACAAGTATTAGTCTCTAGCATGATAAGGGATAGATCTCCCCTTGGGCCCCATAAAACCCATTCCTACTCCTCATAAGCAGGAGATGGCAGTGCCATTTCATGAGAACTATTTGGAAATCTTTTGTCAGTAGAATAATGACCATTAAAATCTTAAGAGAAGAGTTATTCCAGCAAAATTCATGCGCAGATCAACATGAAAGCTCGCAGACAGGCATCAGGTGTATATGTGAGCGGGCTAGTATGTGCAGCTCTGTGCTGTATGTCCAGGGAAAAGAAGAACATTTCCAGTTTCATTCATTCTGCATCTGATTTCAGGACTGCTGGGCAGCTACTCTCTATCCCTGGCTAAGCAATCTCTTCCTGATGTCACAGAAGCAGGGATAAGGCTTGAAGTCAGCAGCTGGGCTGCTGTGCTAGCCATCATGCATCCAAAGGAAAGAAGCAAGCTGGCAGCACATTTTGTGCAAGCTGAAACCTCCCACAGTGCTCCTGCTCAAGGGAGCTCATTTAATTTAGAGGACAAAAAAAGTGCACCAGTAAGACTGCCTGTTTACAGATATGCTTTGCATCTCAGAGGCCCTGGAAGGAAGAGGGAGCACGTAAGGATGTTGTTTTACTTTTTTCCCTGGGCAGGCATAGGTTCAGCAGGGAAAAGAGACTGCAGCCTTCCCCCCCTCTGCATTTGTGAGAGCTGGTGCAGCACCACGTTCACTGCCACGTCAGATGCTGTGCTAGTGGCTGTGCGGCCACGTGCACCCAGTTTGTGGAGGACTGCGTGTGTTCCTCAGCGCCCCAGCTTGTTGCGTTAAAAACATCCAGTCTTGTTTTGTCCTGTGAGCCTCCTTCACCCTCGTGCATTTGTATTACACTGCTGGACCTCTAACAGGCACTTCCTAGCATGTGCGTCTCTGATAGACGCTGTCCTTCCTACCATATTAACAGCTAGGCACTGTACAACATAGGGTGGTGATATAAGGACAACCCAAAGAGTTTCAGAGCAACAGAAATATATGCAATTTTCCTCTGTCTTATAAGTGTATATTTTCAACTCTGGACTTGCACTGTAATTAGCTAAATCAAAAGGAAGGTGTAAGGAAATAATATAACACCCATAAGAGCAAACCTTCTCCCTGGTTTGAGACCTCCCGGATGTCTGTAGGCTCAGTGTGCTTTCGCACATCGACAACTTTCTATCCATTTGCCAGAGTTCCTGATAGTGAAGAACAGTGAATCGGTGTAGCTCTGCTAGAAGGTTACAGGGGGGTTCTTTTTTCAGCTCAGTTGAATGGGTTTGGTTGGGATGAATTGGTGCCAATCTTTGCCAAGCGCTTGGCATAAGCATGGAGAAGGACACAGCGTCAGTAATGGTAATTTTTACACTTTTTTAGAAGAACTGCAACTAAAAGCAAAGCTGTCACTTAATGCAAGGCAAGTATCGATCTTTATTCTTAACCAAAGAAATGCAAACTTTTAAACAGCAATAGGAGACTTATCTAAGCTATAGGACCGTGATTGCCAGGACGCATTCAGAGTTCTGCCAATACTGCGTGGCCTTGAAAGAGGTGAAAAGCACCAGACCCCGTACAGCTCCTCCGTACCCTTCTTTTCTCCAAGGTACGCCGGGCAGACCTTGTCAGACAGGGGAGCCGATTTGTATTCAGCACTTGAAAAATCAGGGGTTTACAGCATTAGAAGTAAAAGCTCTTCAAACTGCATTGCTCTTGGTTTCCAGTAGCACAGCGTGCATTGATCAGCGCTGTATATTGAATCAGTGCTGAAAAAAAACAAACAAGCAAACCGATGCAAAAAGAAAAACCCACCAGGAATATTATGGAGACGCAAATCAGTGCGACATGCAGATCTGCCCTATTCTAAACTAGCTTAGTTAAGTCTGTCCAAATACCTGAAGGAAAAAATACATTTTGGTTTATCTCGGATCCATTAGGAACACATTAAGTTAAATAAAATGAAGATCACTGTTCAAACAAAGGCAAGGACAAATGCAGACAAAGCCGTCGGAAAGCAGCTGGACGCCATTGTGCGAGGCGTTACAAAGTCTCGGGAGCTAAAGCTGTAATCCTCACCTTTTCAATTCCTTCTGAAGTTCTTTCTTCCTAAATCCGGAGAGAATACAGTGAGAACAATGCAGATCACCTGCGTCGTTACTGAGGATTAAAGAGAATAAATCATTTCTTAATTAGAAGTTGAGGGCGATGGGACTGGGGCATCGTTAAGCAAAGCAAGCCGAGCGCCGGTACAATGGGTGCAAAACGGGCTATTAGCCGCCGTTAAGTACCTCTTTGGCTGGAAGCAGGAAAAGCAGTTTAGCTTAGGGAAAAAGAAGGAATTAGTATGGACGTATCCCATCACCCAAAGACGTGCCAACCTCAGGAGCGAGGCCCCTCCGATCAGGAAGGGGGTAACGTTTACATAAAAGACACTGCGCTTTTTTCGCAGCCCCCCTCTGCGCGAACAGGCAGGCTCTCATTGTAGGACGTCTCCGCAGCCCTCGGGGTGCAGCAAGTTGGGTGCTGCTTGTTTTCTCTTTTCACAAGTTGTAGTCTTGGAAAATATCGCGCACTTGAAGTGTTTGGCCTGGTGTCGTTGCAATCAGCTTTAACCCTAACGTTACAGAAAACGCTGGGAAGGGGATCCAGAGAAACCTGCATCCCTGCGCTGCCTCTGCGCCCTGCTGGGTTAAGCCCCTTTGCTTTCTGCCTCAGCCCTTCGGGTGCAGGGAAAGGTGGAGGAGAGAAATGCTTGCTGCTAATCCCAGCCGAGGAGCAGCCAAGGCAGCGATCAAAGAGCAGCCCAGCTTTTCTGCTCCTCTGTTCTTATCAGCTTTCTTTCTCTTTAATTCTTCAGGGCTACACGTGGGTTCTTGACCCTTTTTCTGTCTTATGCTATCAGGAAAGCTGGTTCTCTGCTCCCTTATCTCGTTTAAAGCCTTCTCCAGCCACCTCCTCTCCTGGAGATTCCCGTTCTTGGCAGGAGGCCTGTACACACTGCAGGTTGTGGTTTAGGTGTCCTGACTGCCAGCAACATTCCTTTACCTTTCTAGTTCAGAAAAGCCTGTGCTAGAACAACCATGATTCAGGAAAGGAGAGGCGGGTTGATAAGCTCACCTATTCTCTATTTCTAATGCTCAAGTCTATCAAGCATAAAATGTATCTTCCAGCAGCATCAATGCTACACAAATTCCTCTGTACCTCAGTGCACAGAGCATCACAGAGGAAATCTTTTGTTCATTTGTCTCTGAACTGACTGGAGTTTTTGTCAGTGTGATAGCAACATCGGGTGTTAACCAGACAAAATGCTCTGTTCCACTACAGACTGTCCTAAGCCAAAGGCAAGCAACGGGTATCTGATAAAAAAAAGGAAAGCATTTTCAAAATGCTTCCAGCAACACAAGTTTGAAACCTAACTTTAAAAACCAGCAGTCCTCCTGCAGTGCTTTGTTGGATAGGTATCGATGAATGCCAGTTACATTTCCCTTACTGTAAAGGGAACAACATATATGGTTAAGTTCAAGCAAGTTCAAGAGCATCATTCCAGAAGCCTTACTTTGTGGCTGTTTTTTGTTGTTTTGGTTTGGTTTGTTGTTTTGGTTTGTTTTCTAGAAGTAAGCCAGGTGTGTGACACTCGGATCTCAGTGTTTGGGGGAAGCTTTTATTTTCAGGATATTTTGTTTTCACTGTTCTAAAATAGGAACTGGGTAAGCAAGCGTTAAGTCATACCCCTGGGTCAGCTAAGGTGTGAAATGTCTGATTCACACCCAGGAAAATGTCAGGAAGTCCTTCAGCTGTGTCAGCTTGCCCCTGCAGACTCGGGCAGCAGGATATGTGCATGCTTAGTGTCAGCGTTAGGCAGGGCACCCTGCTCACTAGAGCAAGGTTCCATGGTAAAATATAGATAAAACAATCTAAGGTCACCTGTTTGCTTGCAAAGGGCAGTTCTGCTGATTGACAGGTGAAGTCTCCAAGTACCTTTGCTGTAGCAGCCTCCGTCCAATGGGCAGTACTGATGTAGTTTACCTTTTATGCACCCAAGATTGTTAAACCTTGGTCCCTGCTCTTCCTGGTGACACCTGTGGAGGCCTTTTAGCATGCCTTCACAGTGTAATCACTTAGGTTTCCATGCTGTGAGGAAGTGTTAAAACACTCCAGCAGTGAGCAGTGTATTCTGACAACTTCTTCCTGTGGGTGTTCTGCTGCAAAGGGGATGGCTGTGGTCAGGCAGCGAGCATCTTAGCAAAGAGGCCAAGCAGGGAAGAGCTTTTCCAGCATGGTCGCAGAGAACTGAAAACCGAAAACGTGACATTGGAGTCACATTTTAAGACACGTTTTATTCTTACCTTCCCCTGAAATTCTTCATACACGTGAAGTGTCCAAAGGTGTGAAGAAAGGGAAAAAAAATACTACAAAGCCACTGGAAAAATACTCTGTTTTATTACCCTCCCTAGTATCTGTACTAAGCATGCGTTCCACTGAAGGTAGGACTAGAAGCTGCTCCTAGCTCACTGGGGGCAGGGGAGCCACCCCCTTGCATCGGCTTGCCCATAGAAAGGTGAAGTTAAGTACAGCCTTTCTTTGGCCGCAGAAATGTCACAGGTATGGAAATTGAAATCAAGCTGTATCCCCTAGGGCATGGCATGGCGGTTTGAAAGGACATGGGAAGGGTGAAACGTTTCTACAGCTTCAGTTACTCCTTGAACAGGTATGAAATCTTCAGAATCTCACCCTTGTTGATAGTATTAAAATAATACAAAAACCAAGAACCAGAATCTTCAGAAATAGAAAAAGTCAAGATTGACACACTGGCTGATGCACTCAAATGCTTGCAAATTCTCATTTAAGTTCCAAATAACTTCTTGTGGTGAAGCAGAATGCAGTCCAGGCTGTATGCTGATGTGTCGTTTTCTCAGATATGAACTCCTGAGTACAACATCTGGTCATCCTGCATTACACTAACAGGACATACATTAGTGCTGTGGCCGTAAGGCCTCTTAAGGAAAGATGCTGGAGCCATTAGTGTGATATGATCAGGGGGCATTCTGTGGCTGGCCTGTAAAGGGTGCAGGAGTTGACCCCTGGTAGGTGAAGAACTTAAGAACTGAGCTTCTTCTGACAACCCAACAATGGGAAGAGATGGAGCTAGAGCCATGCAGATGTTTCTGGGCTGAGGATCACTTCTCAGTGAGCTTTTGGTAGCAGAACTAGCAGCAGAGCTGGAGAGGTGAGGAGGAAGATTGGGATTTAGTAGCCATGTCTGACCAGGTGCAAGTCCACTTTGCTGCTCGTCATCCTGGGATTTTAAGCACTTGCAGCAGCAGATTCCAACGCAGGCACCGCCAACAACAAACGCCACAAACACAGACCCGACAAGAAGGAACGGCAGGTACACAGGCACTGAAAACGAAGAGTGGTGTTAGTCAGCCATTCACTAATGGGGTATTCTAGGCTATATTCCATTGCTCATTCCTCAAGACACACACCCAGGAGCAGTTTTACTCTGAAGTCTTGCTGCAGAACAAGGTTAGGGACTGGCAGATACGGGTACTCTTACAACAC
This sequence comes from Pavo muticus, assembly GCA_016647715.1. Taxonomy (NCBI): domain Eukaryota; kingdom Metazoa; phylum Chordata; class Aves; order Galliformes; family Phasianidae; genus Pavo; species Pavo muticus. The sequence goes on along the minus strand of JACDJE010000147.1, from coordinate 775,848 downwards.
AGAAACTGAGCCAAATGCATTACTTAGAGGCATTCATTAACTGTCAAAATACTTTAGCAGCACACATGCTCCGCTACTGTAAAAGGAGCAGAGGTGTTACTAGCTTACTCTGTTAGCAGCTTTGGAAACTCCTCTAAGAGCAGAACTGACTCAAATAGGAGACCCCCTCCACTGTCCCGCCCGCCAGGAGCACAGCTGCTTACCTGGTGCCGGGGGCCTAGGGCTGGGCTGCTGCTCCCCCGGGCACAGGCTCTGGTCCAGGCGCGCCTCCGGGGCCGAGCAGCAGTAGCGCAGGCTGCAGGTCCCGCAGCACAGGGCGGCCTCGGGGCCGTCGTAGCGCTCCGGGCACTGGAAGCCGCGGTGCCAGCGCTGCGTGCCGCCCGCCCAGCCGTGGCAGTACTCCGCCGCCCGGCCGGGGTCGCCCCGCAGGGCCAGCAGCAGGACGCAGAGCAGCCCCCTGTCCATGGTGGGTAGCCCAGGGCCTGCTCTGTCCTCTTGGCTCAGTCTGCCCTGCTTTTATTTATTTATTTTAAGGCGAGGCACCCTGGACCCCAGCAGCTGGAGCACGGCGTTCCCAGCCAGCCTGCCAGCCGACGTCCCGTTCCAGGAGGTTTTATGCTATCAGGAAAGCCCGTGGCCCGCCTCTAATCCCCTCTTCCTGCAGCAACAAAGAAGGAGCCACTAACTGAAAACCTTTCGCAGCTACTTCAGCTCCACCTTCCTCACCTCCGTCCTTCATTCCTGCGGGGATCGGCCGCTGGTTCCTGCTGGAGGTGCACATCCCCCACATGGGCAGGATTTTGCACTGAAAGCGCTCAGCAATGCCAAGGAGAGCAGGGCACAAAAAGCCCAGGACTGTCCTGCTACCAAAACTTCGCTCCTGCGGAGCAGCTGAACTGCTGGAGGTGGAAGAAGAGGGACTGAGCTGGGGATGATACATGACTACAAGTGAGAAATTGAATTGCAGAAGCAGAAAGAATTTACAGGGACCACTTGCAGGGGGCTCTGAAGTGTAATTGCTGCACGTTGGTGGAGGTTGATCGGATCTACTGCTTTACAAAGACTTCACAGCAGCTCAGGAATGGTAGTGACCTCTTCATCTTTAGACGAGAAAGATGAGACCACTTGAAAACCAGAGAAGTTATGGATGCCCCAAGCCTGGAAGCATCCAAAGCCGAGTCAGACACGGCCCTGGGCAGCCTGATCTGGTGGGTGGCAACCAGCCCACGGCAGGGGGTTGGATGAACTTTAACGTCCCTTCCAATCTAAGCCATGCTGTGATTCTATGATTTGGGTGGTTTGTTTGCTTGCTTGCTTTCTAACTACTTGTTCTACAGACAGGATCCATGTCTGAAGCAAGGTAAGCACTGAGGATGAAAATAGTTGCTAGCTGCCCCTTTGAAAAGCGGTAAATCAGCATAAGGTCTTTTGGGCCAACATGCTGATAATCTGTAGCACTTCCTGCAACTTGCTAAAGGCTCCAAAACGCGTTCTTGAACCTCCACAAAAGCTGGTTCCTGTAGTGTTTTGGAGCCTTGCCATGGCTTGTAGAAGGGGCCGCCAACAATGCAGATTTTTAGAAACACTTGCACAAAATTATCTTCCTTCTGATAATTTATGGCTTAATGTTAGATAGCAGCTTCCACGTTTGTGCTTTATCAGTGATTTCATAGTTTCAGTTGAGTTTTAATCTGCCAAAGCACTTTTGCCAGTGAGTTACCTTCCATGCAGCGCTTTCTAATAGGCTTTTTGGCAGCCATGGTTGGAGAGGTCCCTGTTTTCAGAGGTGTTTAAAGAAGTCTCTGTTTAGAACTGATGACTTTTCCAAATGCTGCTCAGTGAATTGAGATATACATTTTACCCTGCTGCATTTCAGCTCTGCAAGTGTAAAGCGTACTGATTTGCATTGCGCCCATGGATTTGCAGGATTGGGTCCAATCTACACCATACCAAGCAGCCCCAACACCCCATGAAGACAGCCAGGGGTGAGCGATGTGCTGCTGCGGAATGGGCTCTTGAAGTACTGAAGTGATACTTTAAGCCCAAAGCCGTGTTTGGCTTAAGGCAAATTCTAATTTATTCACCTATGCGACCTCAGCAAAACTAACTCCTAACTTTATTATTTGTTGTTACAGGGGAAAATGACCTCAGGAAGGCTTTGAACACGCACTTAGCACTTTGCAGAGTTCATCATAACGGGATGTATGTCACTAAGACAACTGGATGCGATGATTTCCTCCCATCTTCCCCATTCAAACACCGTAATGACAGCTGATAACTCGGGCATTCACATGCTAAGAAATGCCTGAACTTGTCTATCGCATTAGCCCTTTGAATGAAAGTTGCTAGTGCATCATTTCCTCTCTGCGTATGCAATCTTTAACAACGCGGCCATCTATTACTTCTTCCTGCATGGGTTGTATTACCTCACTTAACAGGGATAAACTCTTGCAAATGAAATGCCGGGCTCTATCGAGGTTTGTGGTTTGTGTGTATTCCAGGGAGCATTTGTTTCCTGATTTAAAATCTCTCGCCTTCAGTTGCTCATAGACTGTTCCGTGCTGTGGTGCCCACCGAACTGCTGTAGCGGTAGATTAATTTATTCGTGCATACAATTTGGATATGCTTATATAACGTAATATGTGACCCGCTTTGAATTTTGACAGGATAAAAAGCACGATTAGATGCTGGTTGTAAACGACAAGGGTAAAAGCATTAAGATGTGCCTATTCTAATTCCTTATGTTGTCTCTGAGGGTGACATTTTCCCCGCTTGTTTTTAGCCGGATTTGGGCGAGCTTTAAACAAAAACTTCCAGCTTAATTTGCATGAGAGGCCGGCAATGGTGGTTCGCCATTATTAACGACAGCAATTTTGTTACCTTTTCTAAGTATCCCTGCAGCCAAAAGAGCTTGAGCTTTGAATTTAGAAGTTACCATGGAAATAGCTCTTAGAGAAAAGTCCGTCTTTTCCCATGTGATGGTTGTTTCTCTTTTTTTAGGGAAATGTACATTTCTCTTGTGAATTTTATGTGGGCAGCCGGCTGATGAAAAACTCCTGTTATTCTAAGCAGAAAGTACATGCTGGAAACTTCCTAATTTGCAGCTGCTTTGCCTTCCCACTGTTCAGCGTAAGTGTTTTGTAATCTGCTGCGTTGTTGAACTCAACAACGAGATTTCAGCTCTATTCTTGCCATTTCTTAATGCCGAGTGAACGCTCAGAACAGGAAACAAGGGAAAGAGCAATCCCTGCCAGCTCACAGGAGCCCGCAGTGTGACAGTTTGATGCTACAGGGTGCCGATCTGTTCCATCCTCTGCTCTGCTCTGAAGGCCACTTCCCTCTAACACCGGCTGCTGGCACTGCCTGGACCAGTCCCTCAATAAAGTATGGTGAAATACAGGAGACACACTAAGAACGTTCCCCATCGGCAGCTGCCCCACAACAGCAAGCCAGCATGCCCATGAAAGCCCTCCATGCAGATGAATATCTCACTGCTCCCTGCCCTGGGTCATTGGGAAGTGTCTTTAATGCTCTGCAGTAATGTACTTCTAGCATTTCACAAGTGTGGCACTTAAGTCAATGCTACCTATGAGAAATTATGCAAATATGCTATGGTCGATAGCTGGGAACACAGCGTGATGTGTTTCTTCATCTCTTTGTTATTGCCACGCTTGGTGTGCACAGCCAGTGCCACCTGCTTCCAGCTGTTTGCTGCAGGGTAGGACCTGCTCTGCAGCCCGTTATTCCCTGGGATGTCTTGACCCACAGGGAGGGGAGTGTGGAGAGGATTTAAGGTGCTGGCCAGAGAGCCTTGGAGAATGAAAGTTGCTGCTTAACCATACGACAACCTCCTTCTGCCTGCTGTCCCCATCGCTCTAATGCACACAGAAAGATGAATACAAGAGAGGAGGAGCTAGTTCAGTGGGAACATCTGCTTGAGGGAGGTTTGAAGGTGATAAAACAAGAACCAGGCCTGTCTCAGCAAGGAGTGAGCATGGGATGAGAGCAGGCAGGGAGAGAGCAGGACACCTGAGAGACTGAAACTGAGCCTCTGAGGACTGAAAGGCAAAGCTGTCTACTACGGCACTGGTGAGCAGTTCTGCTTACACCAAGCTGCTGAGCTCCGATTCTCTTTTCACATCAGTGAAACTGTGTGGAGCTGCTCCTGACACATACTGCAGGTTCCTATTTCTGGCATCATGTAAAACAGACAGGAACCTCCCTGCAGCAGCTGCTTGCTACCTGGAGATTTGTCCTTCAGCAGATTAGCAATGATGGTGGTATTGCTTTATTATGTTGTAATTAAAGGAAGTGAAGAAGGCGGGAAAATAAAATGAATTCAGGATAGAGCCAGGAGGCCCACATGCCGAGGTGATAGGTAAGCACACATCTCTCTGCACGTCGCTGAAGGGTGATTAGTGGAGGGATGTCACCCCAGGACAGGGGCATGCTGTGGGAACACCCTTAGCAAAATGGACTCCGCCTTTGTAGTGAGGAAGCTGCAGAAGAAGATGATGCAACGGTGAAGAGAAAGCCACAGTATAAGCTGCTTTCTGAAGATACAGTTTCTCATCAAGAAAATAGCTCTCCGTAACCTACGGGTTTGCATGACTTTGTCTCTTTTGTATGTTGCTTGGACAGTTTTTAGGTGAAAGCAGACTAGTGAATTGACAGTGTTAGGATCTGCAAAAACGTACCCTCTGCCAAAGGAAAGGATCAGACCTGTGTATTTATTTATTAGTTTAGAAAGGACACACAATCATTGCATGTTTTATATAGCAACAATTAGTGCTTAGTAGAAGCCTGTTGGTAGGCTTTAGTGCTGTGTACCCCGTGTGAGCAGTGTCCTGCTAAAGCGAGTACAGGGAAGAGAATCAAAGCAGGCGTTGGGTGCAGGTAGAAATAACTTGTTCTCCTTAGGGCTGCAGGGCTCTCCCATTTACTTATTTGTTTGTTTTTCACAGTCAGTTTAGGGTGGTTTGTTTTTTCCCTTTAAAGTGAGCCGCAAATTTAATTGAGCTTCAATTTCAGGAATGTACACAGAGCTACCACAAGCTAAATAAAGAAAAAGACAACAGACATCTTAACGTTCTGTTTTCAGAGGTGCCCGAAAGAGAAGACAGTCCTGTCTTTGATCTGTATGTACAGTAGGAACAGTTGTTTTGTCTAGCTGATACAGTCCCAAGTGGGCCGCTTGGTGATCCACATGTGATGGCTTGCTTGGCCACAACAAGCTAATTGGAGCCTATTTTTAACATTCTCATTTTCATTTCTTTAAAAACAAAGCCAGGAAATATTAAAAACAACCCGTGCTGTTCTTCCTCCTCAGCAAAGAGAGAGGGCCGGAGGTGGCTTATATCAGGAGGTACAACGCCATTAGTCTTTCGAGGGGCATTAGTTTTTGCCAGTACCATCCATTTTGAGCAGATTTCAGCACCTATCCAGGTCCTACATTTTCCTTGCGTTAGACCTTAAGAGCCCTTCTGCTCCTGGTGATTTTCCTTCTTTCCTTCTTTCTCTCTTCCAATGACACCTCTGTTTTCTCCTTCCAGAAGAGCCAGCCTAAATTCTGCACTTTTCTACCACAGAATACATCTTTTGAGGGAGAAATCTGGTGTTCACGTATGTATTCCCTGCTGGGCTGTGCCCTCTTGTCAGAGTCCCACTCCCCCCAAAAAAGGCCCTCACCGCCTTAAAACACAAGGCACCTATTAGAGGCAGTTACTAGAAGAGAGCATGGCAGAACTAATGGAGGTGGTGATTTGTGGAGGTGTGCTTTTTGATCTACTGTTCAGCCTGAATGCTCCTGATTGTTCCTGTACAATAGAGCTGATTTTCAAGTGGGGACCAGTCCTCATGATTCACCGGAAGCCAGCAGGAGCTGCAGGAGCTCCATCTGTGTAAAGATCAGGCCCAGGAGGTGCTGAGCCTGCGGAGTAAACACAGGAAGGCTTTAGCCAAACTTTCACTGCCAACTCAAATCACAGTGTGTCTGGAGTTCAAACAGGTCTGGATTTTTTGTGCAGTTGGTTGTAAGTTTTTCTTTCTGTTTCGGATCCAGATGCGTCAGGGTTCCCAAAGGGATTAGAAGCCCGAAATGCTGGGAATCTCACAGGAAGATTTGTTCTTAAAATCTCCTGCTCTGAATTGGATGAATATTTGACCTCTTGGGCTCTTATTATTTTCTGTTGAACGTTTCTGCAGCAGGATTTTTCCAGCTAAGTCTAACAGACTGCTGGCAGAGGCTTGGCGCTTCTATCTGAACTGAAGGCACTGAGAAGTACCATGACAGCTTGAATCATGCTTCGTGAGCTTAACTGAAGTTCTTCACGGGTGTTTGCTCCACCAGAGCACGGTCAGGAATGCATCCTGACGGGGTGTCTGTTAGGTTGTGGTATAGCGCTTGCATTTGTATTTCTGTCTGCATTACCCAACTGGAAGTCAAGGAACATGCTAGGTTATAGAATAATACAGAAATAGTTTCTGTCCTGATTTGTTAATAGGTTTTGTGTTTGGGGTTCTGATTGAGGGAAGCACAGTGAGAGAGTGTGCCTACCAACCACCAGTGAGTTCAGCTTTCTTTGGATATACAGCTGTGGATTTATTGCAGAGTGCCTTTGAAGTGAAGCTGGCTTTGAATTGTTAGTTACAAGGGCCTCTTCTCAAACAGGAAAATAGAAAGAGCAAAAAAAAAACAAACCCAAACCATAGGAGTTTCACTTGTTTTAACAACATGAAAACCTTCCATGGACTGACGGGGAAGTGGAATAGGAATGAGCATTTTCATAGTGATAGAGAGAGGGCAGAAATGAAGACTGGTCATGAAGGTTTTGGAGACCTGTGGAGGGGAAAGCTGTGAAGATACAGAAAATAAAGAAAAGAAACTTATGTCTGATAGGAAAGTCAGCAGGGAATACTTGAAGAGAAGAATGAGCAGATAGAACAGGGTTATATTTATCAAGGTGGTAACCATAACAATATGCTGTAAGTCCAGCAATGCTTCTCCTAAGACTTCTCTAAGCACTGAAAATAAAGACAAGCAAATGATTAGATAATTTCATGCAGGAACTCAACCTTCATAGTTACATTGAGAAAAGAAGATGGGGAAAGGTAGATGCCTTTATTTCTGTAGGAGAAAGGTGATGTAGAGAATGGAGGTTTGGGATCCAATAATTGTAGATTCCAGATTTCATTCCTTCCCACAGAAAGGCAGACAGATACGCAGCAAATATGCAAAATAGCAAGGAGACCACCCTATGAGAAATGTCACATCACCTTGTTGGCTGACCTTAACCAGGTCAGCCCCAGTGCTGCTCTTAGACTTAGATAATCTTACTGGGGATTAAATTAAGCAGTGATTTAGATGTCCATTGCAAGACTCATCCTTTCTGTCTCTTCATAGTGCTTTCTGGTTAGTGCTTGTTTCTTTCTTGAAATTGCTTTGATGTCTCTTGTGATCATCTCTCCTGACACTGTCTTGCATTCTGCAGACACAAGTTGTGATCTGCTTGGCAGTTCTGCAATTGCTCTGACACTTGAGAGAAACCTTATATGCCATCGCTCACTTATCTCTGCTTTGAATTTGCAGGCAGACCATGTGCCACTCATACAACCACTGCGGAATTGCCTTAATCTTCACCAGCCTGTAGTCTGGGGACCACCTGTCACAATCTCTCTTTTTAATCCTCTTTTTTCATGATTGAGCTGGCATGATTCATCGCATCGTTGGACTGGGGGAGCCCGCAATAACTGGTGTGGATGTCTCAGATAAACTGAGGCCACAGAAGACACCAGAGATGATGGCCACGAGCATGGGCTGCAGAACTCCTAACCCTGGACTATTTGTTGAGATTTATCCCAGAATGATGTGTGTGTAAACACTGTGAAGCTGAATGGTGTTTGTTGTTTCAGATTACAGCTCTGCCACGAGGACTGTAATAAAGCAGAACTCAGTAGGATACAAAACCATGTGGTACAACTTTTTCTGATGCCATTATCTTTATTTCTTTTAATGACAAGGGATTAATTTGGCCCTTGAAAATGTCTCGACAATCCCTGAGGGAACACAAACCTGTGGGTTCTGCACAGCAAAGGGAAGAACACAGTTGGGTTGAGGGGAGAAAGCAGCTGGGAAGCGCACGGAGCCAAAAGCAGTGCCGTGTACAGTACAACCACCTCTTGGAATTCAGGTAAGAGGAAATGTTTAAACAGTACAGCAAACTGTTACCATCACAGAACCCAAACCATTCTAGACATTTAGGAAAGTTCAGCTCACTCAGTATTTCGACTCTTTTACCTTAATGCTCCATGACCACTAAAATAAGAGCCTCTCGGAAAGATTTCTGAGTACAAACTAAGGCTAAATGGCTGCTTTGAGCTGTTCCCATGCCCAGCGGACTGCAGAAAGTGCAGGGGAAACAGGGTACCCTCCCACCCGCTCATTACCAAGAGGTTTAGATCATTTAAAGAGGTGCTGGTATTTCTGGGTACTTAATCAAAGCCAAACCTCAGGGTGAACCTCTAAACCTCTTTCAGTCTGAACATTACTTCTTGTAAGTGATGTTTTAATTTTCATCATTCCAAGGAAAGTCTTTCATTCCCCTCAGCTGGCATCTGAGATAAGGGACTAAATCCCCCAGACATAAAACGTTGAGCAGTTCTGTCATACATTACTTTAGTCTCTTGCTCAAAGTCTTTTTCTTCTCCCCGACTGATCTCAGATACAATGCAAAATAATCAGCGAGGAGAAAACGGGAACAATTTAAAGCGTGGCTTTGAAGTTTAGCCCATGTTCTGGGCGGCTGCCCTTCTCTTTTCCAGCCACCAGAGAGATGTCTGTCCTGGAGGGTTAACTCAGGCCAGATCTGCAGCAGCTTGTATATTGCACTAGGGAGTACTAGGATGTGCTAGGAAATGGTTGTGGATTACAAAACTGCACCTTTGCCAAGATACCTCACTGCTGATCCTTTTGCCCTAACTAATACCAAGATGAGTTTGTTCATTCTGCTGCGTAGCAGTTGCAACCCCATATTGCACTTCAGTTACAGCAGGTGTGGCCACATCAGCAAAGGTTTGTAACACAGGCCTGACCGTGCTGTTTTTAGCCACTGCCACACACAGCAAAATGCTTCTGGGTGCAGAGCTCGCTGAGCTGTCCTGGTCCCGAGCTCATTTTGCTTGAGCTACTGACGTGCTTGGCTGAATGTCCCTTGACTGCCTTCTGCCATTAACTTCCAGCAGAATTTCAACCTAAACAGCTACAAGCAAAGGCTCCTTGTGGTTCCTATGGACAGACAGCAACGACATGGAAGAAGCCTGAAAAAAATGCCTTGTTCCTCTTAGAGAAGATAATCCTGATTGTGTGCCTTAAGCAATAAAACCTTCTCTGCGTTCTCTTCCACCAGAGGGTGCCAGCGACTGACAAACCACCGGCCTTGGCAGCTTGCGAAATTGCAGAGATCCGTGCTCCCAGCGCATCCGAGTGAAAGAGTGGAAAACACACAGCTGGTAAATTCGCTTTTATTTTCAGTTCCCTCACTGGAAGGAGCAATATTGCATGTTGGCGGAGTTCAGTACTGCTGACCACGAAGCTGCAGTGCAGGCACGGAGGTGCTCACGAGAAACAGGCAGGTCCTGCCCCATTTCTCTTCCAGCAATCAGCTGCACCCATGCTGTGAGGCAGTGAGGGGCGGTCACCGCAGCTTTTTCAGAGCTCACAGCTCCTTGTAGCTGTGGGTTGAGCTGAAGTATCTCATTGTATTCCTCACCAGCCTTAACATTAAAACCCATCTAAGTCCTTTTCAAGATCCCCTGTTCAAACCGAGGGACAATTCAAGGGGTCAGTTCCTTACCTGAAGTAGAAACTTTCAACTTGATTAATCAGCGGCTGAAAGTTTGGTCTAGAATGACAGTTTGTCAGAGAAGACAAAAATAGCCCTTTTCTTTCCATCTGCCATGTGCATTTACCTCTCCCATTAGCAGCAGAGGCAAATTTTACTACTTTTTTTCCTGTTAGTCATCTGGAAGGAACAAAGCTAGGCAACACTAAGCTGCAGCTTGTTTTGTCTTGCATGATATCTACATGTGTATCGCATGAATTTCAATTGCAAAACCAGCAGGACAATCCCCTTGTATTCAGATCAGACCATCAAAGGTTCCACATGTAACAAACAGGAGGCTATTTGTCTGCTTATCTTCATTCCCTTTAGCTGGGCTGAGTGTGCAGAATGAGCCATGCAGCGTGGGATGAGTTCATCCCTTGTTACCTAAGCAAGGGTCATGTGCTCTCACTGACCCTTAGTGAATGTAATACTCCATGAGATTTTATTTGTTTATTTTACAAAGGCACTTTTCAGAGTGTAATTCCACTTTGGTATGGTCACAAAGACATGAGATCTACTGTAATATTAGTCAGAAATAACCATTCTGATGGGACATGGAATTGGAAGGCATGGCAGGGACAAGTGGGACTGTAGGACTACAGAACAAGTCTTCAGCTGCTCAGGTGAGGCATGTCATATATGAATTAATATTTTAGACTCAGCTGGGTGACATTTTCCCAAATGCAGAAGTGTCACCACACTGAAGGGCTGTTGTGATTGGCACTCTCCCCAGAAGAGCAGGTTGCCAGTAAGTTAGGTCAGGACTGCACTGCAGGTTTGAGCTTTGAGACTGAAATAAGGGCTGGTGCAATTCAGGATTCAGCTCGCAGAACGGCGTGAAGGCAGTTTGTCTTCTGCTTCTGACACAGAGCACGTCCTGAATGCATTACTAAAAAATGTTGATGTCATTTCTGACACAAATAGTTGGTGTATAAATCTTCGATTCTGTCAATTTTTCTTCCAATTTAGGTGGTTAAACTGAACTCGAGGCTTTTAGTTTCACTAATTGAAACATATAATTGATAATTTGTCTCGCAATGGAAACTCAGAGTGGACCTCAGTGATTTCCTTTATTCTCTTTATACTGCCCCTGAAGTCAGAGGAGCCCGAAGCAGAAAAGCATCCATCCATTTCAGAGCTGACATAGCGGTCCTGCTGGGGATGTGTGCATTTCTCTGGGGGGGCGGCACTCCTGCAGCTAACTGAAATACCTTCAGCAATGATTGGCAGCCTGAACAAACTCCAGCAGTTGCTGGGGATGTGGCTAGCACAGGATCAGGATCCTCTGAGCACATCATTCCTTGGCCATACTGGAAGAGAGAGGGTTCAAGAAAACAAAACAAAATTGTATTAAATCCAGCTAACTACAAACAAAAGACATCTGGTAGAATGTCTTTCCAGCACACTGATGTTTCTTGTTGCTTCGTGCTCTGCTAGTAATCCTAAGTATGATAGATGAAGTGTGACATGCACAGCGACTGAGAAAAATTGCTGGTTGTCAGAATATCAGCAGCCAATACAACAGCTATGTTTATTGAGTTCCAAATGGCAATATAATCTTAGTTATTGGTAAGCTTTGTGTTGTTCAACCTGATGCTCTCTGTGAAAACATAGCTAATGGCTTTATAGAAGGGATGGCAGCTCAGCATACTGATCGTGCATATTAAGTTGTCAGTGTAGCACACTGATAGATTGCTGTACCATTTTTTTAAGAACTGATGTTCTTCCTCTTGGTCTTAAAGTAACTCTGGTTTGAGGTCTTCCAGGCAAAAGCAGACAACAGATAAAATCCACAAGCGTGCTTATTAGAAAAGAATGGTGTAACTGGAGAGTACAAGGAGGGTAAGAAATTATTCACATTAAAGGAAATAGTTGAACCACCAAAGGGAATGTGCTCCATTTGTGACCACGAAGAAGAAACACAAAATAAGGTGCTCATTCAGTTTACATGGATGAGTGAATGCGAGTGGCTGATGTCTGGAGAAAGAAGTCTGCCTGTATATTGCTAAGCAATATACCTTAACTGTGGCAGAACTGGAGATACAGACATGACTAACCGATTTAATGGGAAAAATTCAGGCAACTGGTTACTTTGGTTACTAAATTCTTTGATTTCCTTAAGAGGACTTAAATAACTCAGAAAGCTGACTAGAAAAAAAGCAATACAGCTCACTACATAAACCTTTTTTAGAATAAAGAAAAACTTAAGAAGGGAGAAAGGACTTCAGAATTCCCAGATGTAGAATTCCATCAGGAGAAATGGTAATACAATCTAAGTGATGTATACACAGTTTCATCTGGGGACTCTCAATGAAAACAGTGACATCTGAAATGTATCTATAATTAATTTTTTTGTGATCATACGAGGGCAGCATTTATGTAGGCAAAAGAACAACTTCAGTCTTCCATTTGGAAAAGAATGGCATGGAATAAGATCTTGACTATGCAAATGTCTACAGTTTAATGATAACTCGATATAACTGTAGATATTTGTATTGTATGTATTTGTATAAATATATTTGTATATATATTTGTAGGCTTAGTTATTGCTGTGCTGGGATGCTTCCATCAGATTGCGCAAGCACTGCTGGAGAAATGGTGGGAAGGAAGATTGTTTAGAATCTCTTCTGCAATCTTGTACACAAATAGCCAGGCAGACAAAAACTTGCTCAGTAAAATAATTTGTTTAATGTTAAAAAATACAGAGCGATATATAGCAAATTCTAAATGTTTCTCATTGGAGTGAATTTATTGCTGCAATGAGAAACTTTCAGTTTTCTCTTCAAGAGGATTTCATAGGAACAGTAGGGCCAAAAATAGCTCTCAAAGCCACAGAGAGGTAGATTCTATCCCACATCTGAGGTATACTGAGCTTTGAAATATTTAGGGGGCAGCTGTAAAGCGTGGGAAGATGTGACACTGGCAGCTAACATACAAACCGATTAGTTCTGTCTTGTACATGTATGATCTTGTGAAAGGCAGGGATTGGTGAACAAAGAAAAAGGGAACAGCAACGTCATAGTCGTATCAGTTTGAGTATCTTAGTATAAGGATTTAAAATGTATGATTTTTTTCCTACTTGGGACAGATTTAGTTTTGTTTCTGAAATGGCCATGTTCCTTCTCTGTGATGCTCCTGAGCTTCATTCACTAAGGATGTGTGGCACAGTTCATGGTGTACCCTATTGTTTGCTAATAAGAAATTATCTATGGATTGATTTAGTGGAAGCCCTTCGCTGTAGAAATGTTAAGTGAAACAGGTGTTATGGACTAGCTTTATTGTACAGATCCTGAGATATGAACAAAATTAAAAACTGCTATTAATCACTGTGAAAAGAAACTTGATTGGATTTTTCCCACTGTGGCTTTGTTCTCCAGTCCATGGGCTAAAAGGACATTTTTCTCTGCTTTGCTGTATCCTTTTATTTTTCATTTAATACTGAGTCCGAAAACACTAAATAAGTGTTGTAGTCCTAAGCTTGTCTACTGATGAGCAATTGAATTGCTGTGCTCTTCACAGGATCTAGCAAAGATTCAGCAAAAGGAAAGAGGTGAAATTTCTGCTGGAAACAAACTGTAAAGAACTAGGTTTGCAGCGTTGCGTCAGCTTTGTGCTGCTGGTCTGTCAAGGCTAGTTCAGTTCTGAACTAGCCATACTTTGTTTATATACATTACTCCATGATAGCTGCCACCATCTTCTAGAAGGCTTATGGTGTCGTTAGCACAACAAAATAGCAGTAGCACAAATTATATGAAGTCTAAGAAGGAAGAATTCTACCTGTAAGTATCAAGGGTAAATGTTACGATATGTATCTAGTTAAAGTAAGAAAGTAAGGACTCACTTTGCTAACTTATTCTCCACATTCTGTTTTCCCAGGCAGGTATCTAACACATTCATCCCGCTGCTAACACAGCGATCGCTGATGTGAGTACGCACCTACCTTCTCATGTTTTTACCATGGGAAGTTACCAGCACTCCTGCCTGCTCAAAAGATTAGCTCGGTAAGGAAATAGTAAATAGCAGAGTATTCCCTGAGTGAAACCATCTGGGTATCTATTGTGTTTCCATTCTGAATTTTCATCAGGGCTATTTATTATTAAAGAGAAACTGTGGGAAAAGTGAGAAAGGGGTATTGTTAGTACGTTTTCTGGGAGTGTAAGTATAAACCAGTTCTTATGAACTGGAATGGCATTATCCAAGGGCCACGAGGTTCTGCCTGTGGGTAAGCGATGCAGCAGGCTTTTCATGCTAATTTGCTGTCTTGAGGATGATAGCACCAGACCAGCAGTGGATGAGTAAATCTGACAGGTTCACAGATAACAGTGCTGACCCATATTTGATAAACACTTTTTGTTCTGCAGTTTCCAGTGACAATAAAGCCATCTAGCCGTTGTTTTCTTTACCATGTGTGTTGTTTTATTGATGGGCACAAATGAGGCCTGTGCTTCTTTACGTGATGGACTTTATTTCTACTTGTTGGTAGTTAAGAGCACAAAATGTTTCCAGACAAATTGCCCTCCGTAAAGTTTGCTTTTAGAGTGTCCTGGAAGTACTTTAGTAGGCAGCCACATATTATTTTTCCAGTTGCATGGGAATTGCAGCTCTCTAGAGATTGCACTCCTCTTGAGCTGGCAGTGGTTGTCAGAAAGGGGTGAGCTAATATTTCTTTGTTGTTTTCTATTGCTCCATAGTTCTTATATCCCAGCAGAAGGCACTACTATTGCTTTCCCTTCGTCCCTCACCAGTTCATTTTAGAGAAACATTCATGCTTCATTTGCCTACACACCAGCTCTAATAGTCAGTCAGTGCTAGGCAGGATTTCATCATTGGACGATATTATCCAACAGGCCAATGAAGAGATGAAATGGGGCACACCATTCTCTACTGCTGCTTCTCTTCCACTGCTTTTTAACTAAAGCAATCTTACAGCACCTGAGTTAAAAAGATGACTTCGAGAGACTCAATTCACTGCAACAGTTCTAAAATCAAGATTGCTTCTTTAGTAACTAGGCAATGCTGGAGACAGTGCACCTGCTCAAATACAGAGAAGTATGGTTGGCCTTAAGGGTGTGGGATGCACAAGAGTAAAACTGGCCAATTTCTAACTTCTCTGCCAGGGTCAGGGATGCCCTCACTAGGTCAAGTTGCTCAAAGCCCCATCCAACCTGGCTTTTGAACACCTCCAGGGTTGGGGCATCCACAACTTCTCTGGGCAGCACATGCCAGTGCCTCACCATCCTCTGAGTAAACGACTTATTCTAAATATCAAATCTAAATCTACTGTCTTGTAGTTTAAAGACATTATATTCGTCTTCCCTTAGTTAAACCACCAAAGAGTTCACCAGACTATATTACAATTAACATGCATAAGTATAAAGTCATCTTGCTGTCACTCAGTGTGCTTAAGCACTCCACACGCTGTTGATGACAAATAACCTGCAATTGTTCATCTTTGTTCCCCAGGGTGCTTTCTCTGACAATGGGATGACTCAACTCAGTAATGTTGACTGGCTGAACACGATTTCACAATAAAATAATCAGTCACCTTTTTAAAAACAGTGCAAATTTATGCAGCCACTTGGAAGAAAAGAGCAAAGTGCTGCCTAAAATTCCTTTTATTTACAGTGGGGAATGAAGCATGAGTAAGATGATTAGAACCGTAATTAAACAAATCCACAGATAGGCACAGAACGAACAAGGAGCTGTCAGGGAAACAGTGCAGAATAATTCTGAAGTACTTTTTCCTCTGTAAGCCCAAGGAACAACCCTCCTTAATTTGCCTTCAACAAAAAGACATCTCCAAAAGCCCCTCTGTTTACACTTAAAAGCTGGGCCAGAGGAAAAGATCTGGCTAATTTTTCCACCCAGGAAGATATTCCATCCATAGTGCATACAGAGATGCTGAAGTTTGAGCTTCCTTACAAATAGGAGAAAACAATTTTCTAAGTATGACAGGGTGAAACCCCAGAGGAGATTCTGTCAGCAGTCAAGTAAAGCTTGAGTTTGGCTCCAGTCCTGAATTATATCCATTTCTATCATTTGCCAAACACCATCTCTGTTCTCCAGATGCTGCCAACATCCTAATATCATACTGCATTTAAGTACTATCCCTACTCTCCTTCCATGTATTATACAGTTCTTGGCATGTTTTCAATAGCTTTTCTAAAGCCACTTCCAAACTCACTTTGATAGGTTTCAGTAGCTTGCTGAGAGGCAGATAATCCACCCTTTGTCACTATGGATTGAGTCCTGTCTCGAAAAAAGAACAACTCCATCAGAGAAAAACAGTCAGGAATAAATTTGCCACTGCTAACAAGCTTGACTGGGTCACAGCTTTGTGTACTGGAACAGGGGGTTTAAGACTCTGAAACAGGTTAGTACTGTGAGGAATGTTCTACTCAGCTTCTCTGCTATGCATACTTTAATACACAGGACCATTAATT
Organism: Pavo muticus; assembly: GCA_016647715.1. NCBI lineage: Eukaryota > Metazoa > Chordata > Aves > Galliformes > Phasianidae > Pavo > Pavo muticus. The sequence continues at coordinate 759,524 of JACDJE010000147.1, read as the reverse complement.
TTCTTAGACCATGTCAATTACCAGAGGAAACGTACCTTCCAGTTACCTATAAAGTACCTGCCCTGCTTTGGTTTTAATTCAACATCCTCTATTTCTACTATGTAAGAGGACTCGTTGCTTTTTTTCCCCTGTACATTTCCAGATGTAGCAAAACAGACAGCCGCATTCAGCCTTTAGCTAGCTTAGCGAAATGCCAGGGGGAAGAGCCATTCCCAGCCCTCAGCCACTGATGTGTTCGTGCAGATCTTTATTACAAATAGGAGCCCAATGTGCACTAGAAGCTCTGTTAAAAAAAATTCCAGGAAACAACTGCCTTCTCTTTTCTACTTGACAGCAGGGAGAATAGCTCTGTGCTCTTAGGGAAGCCCGGGATCTGTGGGCCTGAGGGGCTTTATTCTTCACAGACAGTGATAGACGTATTGCAAAACAGTATCTACAGATTTGTGTGAAACTGTAAAAATACATCTGCTTTGGCTTTGCTCAGAGTTCTCTCATGGTCCCATTCCATGAATGTTCATTCAAGTGAGTTCTTTGCAAAAGCCAGGTTTATATTCGCTTTGTCAAGTTTGTGCAGGAAGTAAACTTTATATGAGCATGTTTTGTTTTCTCCGAGAAGGATGATTCTACTCAGGAAGCAGAAACAATGCCATTAAGCGATGAGACCGTTCAAAAACAAGATGGGCAGCTCAAATTGCAAGGCAATAAGTGGGAGGAATCTCATAAAATAATTTTGTAGAAACAATGAACATGAGAAAAATCACAGTCTGCTCCTAGCTATTCAACAGAAAAGAGACAAAACTTTGCTCTATGATCTATTCGGTACAAAATTATTCAGTTCATCTCCAAGAGCACCAAACCAGATCCGAAATACATGTTCTTCATCTAGCTTCCTTAACTCTGCTGGAAGTGGGCATAAGTGTGAGGCAATTTCATCAGGAGTTGTTACGATGACATATTGTTTTCTTTCCATTAAAAATGCCTAGCCGCAGAGACTGTAAGGGGAAAAAAACCCCACCCACTCAACGTTTCCTTACCTCACGTCTCAGTGGTGATTTTCCACCCCTGCAAGTTATGCTTTAATTAACTAAAAAAAAAATAACACAAACCCTTCTGAATTGAAGCAAGGTGGAGATGCTTTCCCACAGCCCCAGTGCAGCATGGGTAGCAGATTATTAGTCTAAAGCAAAACAACACAACTGGGGATGCCTGAGCTGCTGCATTTGATTGCACTGAATTTGATAGAGAGGGATGTCCCTGCATGCAGATTGGTGGTGCCTGTCTGTAGTTGCAACTTATTCTGAGGTGTAAAACGTTCTGAAAGGGCTGTCAGGGGCTAGGCTGGATTTTTGAATTACTTTAGTGATATAACATCAGAGGCGGCAGCACACATTGTGCTTAGTCTTGTGACTCCTTTGGTAGTAACAAGAGATGAGCTAATTGTATTTTTGCAAGGATATCTCTTGATGTTCTATGGCATCAAAGACATAACTGCACGACAGCATCTGCACCCAGGTGCTGCATTTGACCGCTGCATTTGACCCACTCAGATGGCACTGTGGAGGTCATCACTGTCAGGGAATGTCAGCAGAAAAAGCTGTAAGAAATGGCACAGATCTTTTCCTTGGGGTGTTTTCCAGATAGTCAGAGGAAACCCATTAATTGCACACTCTTGTGTCTCCTAGTGCAGGCTGTAATCATTATAGTAATGCTGCAGCTCATCACATTAAGACCCTGAAACTACCTCGTGGCATCAAAACTCAAAAAAATTCCATTGAAGAGCCCATTAGAATAAATGAAGTTCCAAAGGTTTCAGTGAGGTTTGTAGGAATCTGTACCAAGTTCTGCTTTCTTACTCCTCAGCAGCTTATATTCCCAGAAATAAGCTACTTGCAAGTTCTTTTTCCCCAGGAAGATACTTCAGAAACAATTTGTGACAGTCAAAATTCTGTAATAGGGGAAAAATCTGTGTTCCCTGAAGTTATTTCTTGTGTATCTTTTCTGAGTATCATTAAAGAGAGAAAAAAAGAACACTGAAGGCCAGATTCATGTCTGGTGCCATATAACTGACCATTAGTATCAGCACCCCATGGACTTGTCCCCAGCATGTACATTATGCTATCTCTTTTCAAAGTGACAAAATCCAACATCTTGGTAGGACTGTGTGCATAGTGTCTGGAATGGGTTATTTAATCATATTTGAACCTGTTATCTCATTTTATTTTTGGCACCATTCTCCTTTGTTAACAGTCATATTCCAGGATCTCAGCAGTATGTGTCTCAACTGATGGGTCACCAACCTTGGGAGCTCAGTTCTGCTCTGCACTTTTTCCATAGCTCCATCTATTACTTGAGAAAATCACCCTGGTAGAAGTCAGCACCTTTTATTCTTGCTCAGAACTGACCTCTGTGGAATAATAATAATGGTTGGGAGTAGGTTGTGAGTGTGATAGTAGCTGGCTAAGAAGTGCATCTGTGACTCCCATATTTTCTATTCCTCAGCTGAACATGCTTATTTCTTCCCTCTTTTGTTACTTTTTGCCTTCTGTGTATGTTCTTGGTTTTTAAAAGAGGAAGGGGATGCATGGCTATTGTATGTGTACACTGTGCAGCACTGCAGAGTTCCTTTCAATGATCCTCATCCAGTTTATTATTAATACTGCAAATTACCATAATCTTTCTGCAAACCTTATAAGAAGATACAGGGAAAAAAATGAGCTGGGAATAATGCACAGCACAGATGCAAAGGCCTAACAGAAGAGAGGTAACTAGAAATGAACAACCACCATAACCATTCAAGCAACTAAAACTGTATCGCAGATGAATTTGATATTTTCCTCCAAACTTTGGTGTGCTTCTTTTTTTCCTCCTCTCATTGTGATTCAGAGATGGAGAAAGATAAATCTGTTGGGATTTCCATAGGTATCACAGGGAGTTCTAATGTAAGCACTGATGCTGCCTTTCCTCGAGTCATGTCTGAATGAGCGTCCTTAGATTTGTGCTTAGAAAAACAATGAGGACATTGAGAAATACAGTCCCTTTCCAATTTTATCATGTGCTTTCTTGGACACTGGGTTTCCATCAGTAATTTTTTCTTACTCACTTTATTGCCTAATAACAAGATGCAATAATTACAGTGGTCCTAACACCCAGCTCTTGGACACAGAGGAGTGAGTGATCCTGTAACAGCTGACTGGTGCTCTATGCACTTCTACCACCTGGCTCCTGGGAGGTAGCTCGTTGCAGCAGGGCTCCCACTGACACCTGGTGACCACAGCACCAGTGTGCCTCATCCTACCTCGAGGGGTAGCAGCACACCCCCATTTCAGAAGGAATGAAAGAGAGGTGCTCGCTGCTTTGAGCATGCTCTGGAAGCTCTGAGGAGTGCAGTGCGCTCCCAGCAGTAGGAGGAATGCAGGAATACCTGCGTTGTGTCCTTCCTTCTTACCTTAGTTCAGGTGGTAACAACACCTCTCTTACGGGGATGTGCAAAAGGGACACCCCTGCTTGTCGCACCAGTACTGCCTGTTGGCAACAATCAAATAGCGTAAATTATCAGTGGATGGAAGGTTATCCTCAATTCCTCAGCAAATACAGGGTTAGGTTCGGGTGAGCATCAGGGGAAAGTGCTGTCCTCGGGTTTGCAAAACGTCATGAATACTCATTGCGGGGGCTGCAGCAGGTTTGTGAAGAAGGTTAGCTGCAGTTACAGCAATTGCTCAGGATGGAGCTCGGCTATCCACGAGAGGTATTATGTTCTGAATGTAAAGCAAGCATGGCTATTTTTGTTTCACTTTATGTATTAACGCGGGACAAATCTGCCGCCACACCTCCTTTCCCCAGCGAGCCTGAATGCGCCGGGATGAAGGACCCTCGCTGGAGGCCGCCGCTCCCCAAAGCTAACCCCCGAGGCACATTTGCCCTCACTCAAAATGGCGGCCGCGACGCCGCTCCGCTCCGCCTCGCCAGCATCTCGCGAGATTTGCGGCGGGGCGGGAGCTGCCCGCTGCAAATGGCGGGGCGGAGGCCTGGCTGCACGGGTGAGCTGAGGTACGGGCGGTGCCATCATGGAGCACATCACCACGCCGAAGGTAAGCGGCTGCCGCGCTGCGATTCGTGGGCTGCACCCCTTCTTCTTTCGGCTCGGCTCTGTTCCGTGTAGAATGCTGGATTTTGGGGCTGGGGGATGTGTGAGGGGACAGGCCGGTGGCCCCCGTCGCTGCCCTGGGCGGAGGGCCGCGCTGGCGGAGCCGCAGGCCAGGCGCTGTGGTGTCGCTGCTCGCGAGGAGCCGATGTGTCAGAGGTAAATGAGGCGCCTTCCGTTTGTTCTGGGGACCGGGCGGCGTTACACGCGCTTGTAAATGGATTGTCTGTGTACTCTGTGGTCATAAACCAGCAAACTTTCCTTGAGGGCAGATAAGGCTCTTAAGATGTGTGTGTCTTTCCATTTTTTCCCCGTGTTTTTTGGTTTTTGCTTTAGAACGAAAGAGAAATTCTATAACAAACAAATAGGCTAGGGAAAAAACAACAACACTCAAGTAGATATTTTTTAAACTAATATTTTTGTCTGTGCCCATATCTCTTAAGACTTGTTTTTGGTTAGCTTAGTGTGGTTTATGAGGTGTTGTGATGTACTTAATATGTAAGCGCAGGTAGGTACCAGTGCCTTCTGTGAGGGCCGAGGAGGTGGCAGTCAGAATGGAGGGCTTGTTTCTTTCCCAGCAGTACTTTGATGCAATTAAACATGGGCAGCCTTGTCTGTTGTAATTCTTTGTTGTCTCATTATTTCTGCAGCTGGTACAACAATGAACTTTGATCATCTTGGCTACGAAGTGATCCTTTACTTCATGCTGCTGCTAGACCTTGACAGTTCATTTAACCTTTTTGACTTTCAAATTATTTTCCCAGCTGTTAACGTATACTGTAAAGCTGGTTTGGTGCTGCGGGAGGCATGTAGTTCTTAGGTTTTTCTTGTTCCCTGAATTCTGTTTTAGCCGTGACGTGATTGTGGCTCGGCAGATGTTTAGAATTTCTTTGACCAGAGCTAAATTTACTTCATAACCCTTTCCTCTTACTGCAGGTGGAAAACGTGAAATTACTAGATCGCTATACAAATAGGAAGGCAGCAAGCGGGACTTTATACCTGACAGCTACCCATCTTATCTATGTAGATGCTTCTGCTGAAGTCAGGAAAGAAACATGGGTATGTGTGATACTTGGAGCCTGTTTAAATACAAGTTTTAAAATATTAAATATCTCATATCCAATAGGAATAGTTCCACAAGTTCTGAAGTTGTCGTTGTTTTTTATAGTGTTTGGATACCAAATGTTTAACAGAAATTGCCCTTTTGGGAGGAAATGAACGCAATGGTTAAGTGACCCAAGAGTTCCAGGAACAAAATGAACTTGTCTAATTTCTGACCTCAAGCTCAATGTACAAAGTCACCAAACTTGAATTTACAGGACTTAGAAGTGTAAAACTAGCACTGAAATTAGCAACCTTTGTTATTTTGTCATTCGTATTTTATAATTAATATGTTGCGTTTGTGGGTGGAAAAGAAGCAAGGGGAAGATTATCTTGCTCCTCGTAGAACCGGGTAAACCCAATTACAGTCTCTAAAAATACTTTGTTATACATCTGTGTTCTTTCAGTCTGGCTCATTGTTATATAGCCTTTGGGTACACAGTCTGGATGTTTATTAGTTTATTATGTTTGCTTGATAAATATCATAAATCAACTCATTTTCTGCTGATAGTGTATTGCAAAGCTTTCCAGTCTGCTTGTATAGCCTTATGGCCTTGTTAGTGGTGTCTGAAAGATTTTTATTATCTCCTGTTTTTTAGATACTGCATCACCATATTGCAACTGTAGAAAAATTGCCTCTGACCACAGCTGGATGCCCACTCCTTATTCACTGCAAGAACTTCCATGTGGCTCACTTTGTTATTGGGCAGGAACGTGATTGTCATGAAGTGTATACTTCCTTGCTCAAACTTTCACAACCAGGTATATGGGACAGTCTATTTCTCAAACTGTTGAAATGCAGTTAGCTCAGAGGCTCATTTGAGCACTAGTGAAAGCTTGGCCTGTCGCACTACTGATTTTATTGTATCGATGCAGGAGAGGAGGGTGTGAAATCAGAATGTACTTGCACTGTCAAAGGGGATCTGTGTGGGCTGGTGCAGTAGATTGCTACCCTGTGCACCAAGCCATTTGCTTGTAAAGTAAGCACACATCTTCTGGCAGTGGAAATGAGGAATCTTCTGAAGACCTGTGCAGAGTTGATTGGGCAGAGCGTAGCACATGTGCCAAGTGTCACTTTTGTCCTGGTTGTTGCCGGTCATTTCTGTAATTTAGCTCATGGCTGTAGCTCTGCTCTTGCCAGTTGAGCCAGATGTCCATAGAATTCCAGATCCCACGGAGTTGTGAATCTTATTGTTGTTTCCCAGTAGCACATGTAGGTAACTCTTTAGTGTTTATCTTCTTTTGGATTTGAAACCCTGTGCTTCACCTTGGTGTCCTGTCTTGGAATCAGTCTCCGAGCAGATGCAAAACATCCTCAGAAGCCTGTGGTCTATTCAGGCCTCAGCTGTGTAGTTTAAGGATGAATCTTCAGCCTCTTTGTTCTCCTTGCAGGACAGCATTCCGCAGGGTTTTCTACCTGGCTTCCATCTTCAGCAGCTTCTGTTTCCTTTACTGTACCAACGTTTGAGGTCTTGCATTATTATAAAGATCCTGCTTCGTGTTGCATATTGTAATTTTAGCACTAGTTTAAAGGAAGAGAGTTGATAGCATCAGTCTGCTTCATGCTGGTCATCACATAGGAATTAATTAGAAGTACTGGAGTAGAAATGTTTTGCTGAGTTTGGCTTTGAGCCACCTATGGAAATTAGAGCTCATTGTCAGTTCCCATCATTTTCCTTGTGTCCCGAGCTGTGGAGTTTTCTTGGTTATGAAGCTCTAATTTTAGTGCTGCTTCTGTCAGAATTCTGCTGTCGTGTTTAAAAGGTGTCACTGTTCTTTCAGTTTTGAAAATGAGACACTTCTGTAGCATCTTGAGGCGTGGGAGCTGTCACTGCAGGAGATCACATCAGTCAGTTTCTTTTGTGCTCTTTGGCATAACGTTTTGTAGCTCTTTATTTTGTTCTATTTATGGGTTTTTGTACTCATTTGGTTTAAATTTTTTGTATGTGTTCTTCCTTCATATTATTTGTCAGTGCATCTAATTATTTATGGCTTGCACATGTATGACTGACGGTTATGGGTTACCTGTCTGGTAACCTGGCTGTGTTATCACACACTGGCAGGTGTGCTCTCTGGAGAGCCTGCTGCCTTGGGAATCAACCGTGTGAGTTATTGGTGGGATTTGCATCTCCTGAGGAGAGTGAAGGAAATTGGAAAGGTAGAGATGGAGGGAGGAAGAAGTCATTTGTCAGGTACAGCCTGAAGCTTTTGTTGGGCTGCCAGCAACATTCAGTACCTCTGTCGTGCTTTCCACGCAGCTCAGGATTCACTGTAGAGCAATGAACTTGAAGGTTTGCAAGAGCTTTTTTATGAACTCTTCACAGAAAAGGTCTTGGGTGTTTTGATTTCTGCACTAGTTCTTACAGTATCAGTCTCTTGGAGCACACGTTGTAGAAAATTCAGAAAGTTTTAAAGTTTTAATTGTAACAGAATACTGTAGCACATCTCCCTGCCTGTGGAAATTCCTGGGGATCTGCACGTGAATTGTTGGCACTTGGTGTTACCCAGAGTGAAACCTTGTAAACATGAGCACCGTTGCAGTGTGGCTGAAACCTGCGTGCTTCTTGTAGTTCTTTCATCTGTGAGTCCTGTTGGCTCGATAAAGTTAGGGAAGTTCTTGATGAACTGCTGAGAAATTCCACATATCCATACTGTTCTATTATAGTACTCAGTGTTCTTCTGAGGCGTCAAAACCAGTCTGAGTATTTTGCTTAGACGAGTAAAATTTACAGAGTGATCTTTGATGCAGGAGCATAAATCAAATAGCTGTTACTGCAGTGTAGCCAACATGAAGTACAGCAGTCTCACAGCCCTTGGCTTCTGTGGAAAAAACAGCATTTGAGTTTTCTGGTTGTTCTTGGCTGAATGATTTTGTAATCCTTGCATCAGTTGTTGCACACCTGTAACTCAGTGGCTTGCACAGTGTTAGCCACAACAAAAGCCTTTAGGAGGAAATCTTGACCTTTCTATGTTATATAATAACTAATTAATTTTTTTCTTCTTCCTAGTGAAACCTGAAGAGCTTTATGCTTTCTCTTACAATCCCAAGATGTCCAAAGATAACCGGGAGATTGGATGGAAACTGATTGATTTGAAAGTAGATTACCAGCGTATGGGAATCCCAAATGACTATTGGGAAATAACAGATCTTAATAAAGACTATGAGGTAATTCTTGTCCAGAGTAGCCAGTCGGTGCAATAGCTCTTTGTGTTAATGACATTCAGCAATCCTGCTGCTGCATAAGTGTTGCCTCTGGGGAAAAATGAGCTCGGTTGGTTTTAATCGAAGCAGCAGCTTCTTAATGTGAGATTGTGGATAATGATGCTAAGAAGGAACAGAGCTGCAGAGTCACCTTGGTTTGCTTTGATTCCTCTGGCAAAATACCAGCTACTTATTTTTCTAGAGAAATGTCAGACCATCTGCTACAAAGCTTGAAGTACCCCTAGGTTCTTTAGGTATTTCCAAACTGTGTTCCTCCAGTGTGGTGAGAGATGTTTAGAGGAGAAATACATGGGAGTGACTTGGCCTGATGAGGAACAAGGCAGAGTGAAAAGGGACTAGAGTAAGGAAGGAAAAAACAGAAACTGGAGATGCTTTCTTTTTCTTGCTTGTTTAGATCTCATGCTAAGGAAAAGCTTAGCTGTTTCAGTTCTAACTGGCTTCTGCTATTTCCCTCTCTTTAAGGTCAGGTTAGGTCTAAACAGCATTAAATGGAAACGTTACTCAACAAGCTTACTCAAAGTCCAGCTTTGTACGATTTCCCTTTCTGTTTCCTCTGGTATTATGCACAGACTTTCTATCTAAAAGACCCTGGATAACTCTGAGTGAGGAAGATACCAGTATGTTGTCCTGAACCCTTCCTCTGTGCTCTTCATTCTCTCCCCACCAGTTGTTTTTATTGTTATGCTTTGGGTTGAAGTAGTACATGCCTTGCTGTCAGAAGTGACTGGAGTTTTAAGTGGCCATCTTTGAGTGCCTGAATTGAGATGACATGGGAAGTGATTTTCCCACCAAGGCATCAGAATGTGGGCACCTCAAATATTGATGGTTTTGAAGCTTTACTTGCTAGTATGTAACTTTCAATTGCCAATGCTTTGCAATTTCCTCAGGTTTCCAGTTTGCATTTTAAACTTGTCAAGCCTCAAGTAAAGACTTGGAGGATGTCTCATCTGTAAAGTATATGCTGAACAGACTATGGTGTTCTGGGGAAAGTGGATGAAGCTGTTGTGTGAGGACGGCACCTGATGGCTACAAGCTCATTTCTAGTTGGAGATTTAGAGGGGAATTTTAAAATATAATTGTTCATATTTTTTTGTGACAAATTAGTAGCTCTCATAAAATGTGTGGCTTCAAAGAACTTCCTTTCCAAACATCTGGCATGCTGTGCAATCCAGTTCTGGGGCTCCATTGCAGAGTTGTTTGTTACCATATTGTTTTGTTGTTTTTACCCATTCCCTTGTTGTCTTTTCCTGGATGCATTCTAATGACTTGATGCTTCAGATGTGGTTTGTTTTGATGCACTGTGGTGAGCGATGCGTTGTGTTGCTTATAACCGTGAGATCATATACTAAAAATGAGTTTGTCCTGTACCTTGAATTGGTAAACGGTAATATCTACGTTCTTTCTTCTCACTTCAGGTTTGCAGCACGTATCCTCCAGAAATCGTGGTGCCGAGAGCTGCTAGTAAGGCAACAGTGATTGGAAGCTCAAGGTTCAGAAGCAGGGGGCGGATTCCAGTGCTTTCTTACTTATATAAAGAAAACAACGTTAGTAGTTCAACTGTCTGCTGTCTTGGGTGGGGTGGGGCTGGAGGGCAAGGGTCCCCTTCTTGCACAGTCCTCTTTCAGTGAAAGGAAAGGATGAGATAATTATTCAAGTGCTTTAACTTCTTGTTTAACTATTCTTCTCGTAAGGGCTCTAGAATTGGTTTGAGTCACAGGATAAGCGAGATACCAAAGACACACCAGTGCTGTGTAAAAACAACAAGCTCTTCAGGCTTCCTGTCTGGAGATTTCTTACCAGCTTTCAGGAATGTCTTTTGTGCTTTTTTCTGTGTGGTTATTTTAAAGTACTGTGGAGCTCTATTGAATAATGTTTAACAAGGTGCACGTTTAACAAGATGCATGTTAACTCAGCTAAATTTTCTTGCTCAGGAAGAGGAAGAACCGCCCTGAAATAACTCTTCTTAGCTCAGAATAAGTGAAGGTTTCAGTTTTGTTGTATTTTTTTTCCTTCACTGAAGACCACAATGTAAATTTTTAACTTTGCTGTTTCAGCAATGTTTTAGATGCAGATGTTAGGAAAATGCTGTCCCAGTCAAGTTGTTGTTTTCCTGAGGAAGCGTGCCTTGACCTGGGTGCCTGTGGGGTTGTGCTGGCAACAGCTGAGCTTCTGCAGCGTGCCTAGCACAGCTCTGTGTGGAATGGGAACAGCAACTCCTGAGCCACACTGAAATACAGTATAAGTGCACATTAATGGGAGCATGGTGGATTTGAGAGCAGAGCAGTAAAGGGCTCCTTAATCTGTTTCTTAAGATTCTCAAAGTCCCAGTTTAGTGGCATGTTCCAATGGCAGTTCTGTGTGTCCGTCTAAGAAGCTGTTTTTCAGAGAATCTGAGTACGTGAGATACAAAACCAACGATGTGATATCCTTTCCTGCTTTCAGATTTATTTCTGCTGCATTGCCCTAAAGTGTGAGCTGTTGTGTATTGCAGGCTGCCATATGTCGTTGTAGCCAGCCCCTCTCTGGGTTCAGTGCTCGTTGTCTGGAGGACGAACAAATGTTGCAGGCAATCAGAGAAGCCAACCCTGGGAGTCCCTTCATGTATGTTGTAGACACGAGGCCAAAGGTATCTTCATGTGGTTTGTGGTTACATCTAAAGCTTGCATCTGTGCTGGAAAGGCTATTTCCAATTAATTTTCACAACTCTGCTAATGCTTTCACATGTAGCTTTAGGTTAAATTGTGTCAGTCTGAAGTGATGAATTCAGAATCAGGCTCCTTGTTCTGTCTCTTGATATGGTGAATGCTTGTGAATAACAAAACTGTAATGTGAAGTGTTGCTAAGAATGCTTGTACTCCTGGAGTGCTCTAGGTTGAGATCTGTGGTAGGGATGACCTGAAGTGACCAGCAGTCTTGAAGCTGACCGAGACAGTGAGCCATTCTCAAGATGTGCTCTTAAAACATTGGGCTGGAGAGAAGCTTTCGGAATCAGTTGTGCAAGACTGAAGTGCTTTTTGTCTGCCTACCTGGGCGGCAGAAGTGGGTCTGTGTGGAATCTGATAACAATTGAGGCAATTTTTGCCTCAGTAAAAAAAAATAACACTAATGATCTCTCGATGTGCAGCCTGGAATTTAATACAGTCAGCGGTTTGGTTGGCAGCCACTCTCTGGAGCTCGAACTTTGTTGTGGTCTTCATGAAAGAGGTTATTGAAGAAACAGACAAAATGCTGTCTGTAATGATCCTGCTCTTGAAGAGCTGAATTTACAAACTAAATCAAATGATTGCCTTGTAATCGTATTGACTGGCAACGTAGATATAAGCAAATTAGGAGATAAGGATTTGCATGGCACATGATTAAATATAAAAATCTAACAATGCTCTGATTTTGCTCTAGTGAGAACCTGCTGCACGTTCAGATTTTAGGGTTACTTTAGAGAAACTACAAACATAGTTAAACTGTGGAGAGGGCCTGGAGGGAAAAGCCCTTTGGGGAAAGCAGAGAATGCTTCACCCGTTGTTTCAAGGTGCATTTTGTCTTTTTATAGTATGGTGTTCTATAAGAGATCTCCATCTAGTTACAGAACGGCCTGTTGGTAGCAATCATTGCATGGTTTTTTGGCATGCACAGCTTCTGGTATCAGAGGTGTTCCACAGACAGCTGTCGTTGGTGGTAATTTTGACAGATTTGGTGAAAAGGAACAGTTGTGATTAGCCTCACTTCTAAAGCACCATGTCATGCCCTGGGTGGATTGAACTGAAGCACCAGAATTGCTCAGTTACTCTTAAGATGTTCAGATATCGCTGTCTTTCCCTTCTCTCCTTTCTGTGTTAGCAAATCGTGATGTGGGAGGTTGAGGTACTCTTTTTCTTGTCACCACTAAAGATTGTTAGGGTAGCTCTGGAGCAATTTGGGGTGATTATTAACACAACTGGCAGCTTTTCAACTTCTTCAGCTTCTTTTCTGCGGTTCCACTCGATTGCTGTCTTCTTTCTGCTCAGTGTGATGTTTCTGTGTTTCCCTCAGGTGGCTTTATTTCATCTGTGCATGTATGTCTGTGAAAAGCTTTGGGATTCTCTAACTATTTCTGTACTACCATGTATGTATGTTATAAAGTGCCATTCCTAGTTTTACTTTGTTTACTTCTGTCCAAATCTTTTTTATGTAGCTTCACAGAGAAGGCAGACTGTCTCTTCACCTTCCTTGGTGACAGCAGTCTTTTGGCGTTGGGGCAGGCTTTGATTCTGCCTGGCCTAAGTGCTAGCCAAGGCCTTATTGAATCTCTGCATATGACTAATGGACTGGAGGTGCTGACATACATCTAGCAAAATGTCTGAAAGTAATGTGTGGGGAGGTGGGGAAGGACACCTGAGTGGCAGCTTTTGCTGTGTGTGTTCTGGGAGATTAAAATCAAACCCAAAGACTTGGGAAGCAGACTCGCTTATTTTGTGTATTGTCTGTTGTCGTTTTCTCTCCTTTCCATCCTCTTCCTTTGAATTTGACAGTTAAATGCCATGGCCAACCGAGCTGCTGGGAAGGGCTATGAGAATGAAGACAATTATGATAACATTCGCTTTAAATTTATTGGCATTGAAAACATCCACGTGATGCGGAACAGCCTGCAGAAACTCCTGGAAGGTAAGTGTTGTGCATGCAGGTGGCCTCTCTGTTGCCTCTGCCTAATTCTGACCAGTATGTGATATGTCCTGTGTGTACGAGTAGGCGTGGACTTGGGTGTTGTAGTGGAAGCAAATTAGTCAGTACCGTGCTTTGTCTGCTTTATTGAAGTGGCTGAAGATACCAGTGTTAAAGTGTTTTCCTGCTAGCTATTTCATACACTGCTGTGCTTAGTTTTATAGGGAATCAAACTTAGCAAGTAACTCTGCCCTTGTAAGGCCTGATCTGGAGTACTGTGTCCAGTTCTGGGCTCCCCAGTACGAAAAAGACAGGGATCTCTTGGAAAGAGTCCAGCGGAGGGCCACAAAGATGGTGAAGGGCCTGGAGCATCTCCCCTATGAAGAAAGGCTAAGTGAACTGGGTCTGTTTAGCCTTGAGAATAGAAGACTGAGAGGGGACCTGATCCAGGTCTATAAATATCTAAGGTGTGGGGGGCAAAGTGGTGAGGCCAGACTCTTTTCAGCAGTGTGTGGAGACGGGACAAGGGGAAACGGCCAGAAACTGGAGCATAGGAAGTTCCGCACCAATGTGCGCAAGAACTTCTTTACAGTGAGGTGACGGAGCACTGGAACAGGCTGCCCAGGGAGGTGGTGGAGTCTCCTTCTCTGGAGATATTCAAGACCCGCCTGCGCGCCCACCTGTGCGACCTGGAGTAGGGAACCTGCTTTGGCAGGGGGGTTGGACTCGGTGATCTCTGGAGGTCCCTTCCAACCCCTGTGATTCTGTGATTAATAACATTCCTTAATCTTATTAGTTAGTTAAAATGTGAATTTCTTAAATGTTCCAAACTAAAAGCCTAGAAAAACTTACTGTACTGTTCAGGTAGTTTTATTTCAGCAGCTTAATGTAACCATGAAGCTGTCACTGGATGTTGAGATACTTTTGAGATTTCTGTTGCTTAGTTTGTGCTATTTTAGTGTTAAATAAAATGTCTAATTGAAAAATAAGTTCTTTCATGATTTTCTGAAGACTTAGAGATGAGAGCTGTATATGAGATTAATTTCTGATTTAGTGAGCTTGTTTTGCTTTTGGTACGTGAATGCTCAGGATGGAAGGTACTCCTTGAGACTGTGATCTTAGGGGGGAAATATGAAGGAGGGTAGAAGTGCTTTCCTGAACCATTGGCAGCTGAGAGGTGAATGATGCCTTTATTTGCATTGATGTAATTTTGGAGAAGTTACACCGAAGGTGATAAGAGCGCCTTGGATCGAACAAGCATACTCTGCTAGTTGGTTTCCAGTGCTGTTAACTTCCTTGGGCTGACAAAGATGGAAAACACATCAGAGTAGGTGCTGTAAATCATTCTCTTTGGTCCGTGTGTTTAGTTTTAGTTATAATACGAATGCTGTCATTCAGAATACAAGTTTAATGTTTTAGTAGTCAGCATAACGGTCATCTAGCCTCAAGTAGCTGAATAATTGATGCTGCCAGTTGCCTGGCCAGGTAGCTCTGCAGGATCTGTAGTGACCTTGGAGAAAAATGAGGCTATTCACACAGCAATGAGATTGGCCTCAGCACAAGTGGAAGTTCTCAATTGCCTGTGGCTGGCAGATTTATTTTGTGCTGGTGGAGGAGGCAGAATAAATACTTTTTTACCTGCATATTCCTAACCACCAAACTTTAACAGTGGTAAAAGCCTCTCTCGCTGATGCTTAGGGAGTGCTGATCTGCATTACTGTGTTTTCTGTGCTGGTTTTCAACACGCACGTAAAATCTGAGATGCCTTGAAGGTTGTATGTTGCAAGTTAGAACTCTCATTTCTTTGAACCTTTGAAAGTGACAGCGTGCTTGTGCTTGTTAGGTGTCTGTGTGAGGGTCATAGCATTGAGAGCCACGGAACGCTAGGTTTTAATGGAGAAAGCTTAGCTGAAGAAATAGTATTACTGAGTTAGTTTTAAAAGGAGGAGGAGGAAGATACTTTTATATCCTCAAGTTCTCTTGTAGCTAAAACATACTTCTGGATTGTGTTTAGATATGCAAGCAGTTGTTTTCTTTAGGCAGGCACTTGAGTCGGAGAGAATTAGCTTTTAGAATCTACCAAGCTCTGCTGCTGTGAAGAGGTGATGATGAGGGAAGGAAAGAATGTTGTTAATAGAGTCTCAGCTAATGATTTTGTTTGTGTTCTTAGTGTGTGAAACAAAGTCTCCATCGATGAGTGATTTCCTTACTGGGCTGGAGAACTCGGGCTGGTTACGGCACATAAAGGCTGTGATGGATGCAAGCGTCTTTCTCGCAAAGGTAAATCCATATACTAAGCTTCAGCTGAAAAACCTGTGGTTGGAGCACATCAAGTCAGTAGCCCAGCTCACTCCCTCCTATTTTCCTCATGGGACTAGAGGAAATACCACTGGGATTGAGAGAGAGCCATTTGTTCTAATGCAATCAGTAGGACTATCTGGACTTTTTGGCAATCCTGCCCACAGTGGGAGGGTTGAAACTAGATGATGTTTGAGGTCCTTTTCAACCCAGGCCATTCTATGATTCTCTGACTTCCTTAAAACTCACTGAAATGAGTAGAATCACAGAATGTGGACAAATGACATTTATAAATGTCTCTGTAGCCTATAGCATGTTTAGCAGTGCAAACAGTTTGTAGCCTTATGCTCTTAATGCAGTATGCTCACTAATTGTTGGACTCTTATGCTTTAATTGAGGGATTACCATCCTGCTTTCTGCTGAGATGCAGGAATCACAGATTTGTACTCTTCAATTCAGTTCTCATTTCTGTAGGTTTTTTTGAAGATGTGACTTTGCAGGTCAGGCAAGAGAGAAAAGGCTCTAAAGCACATTGCTCTTCAGTAATAGTAAAGGGAATGCGGACAGCAAGCAGCAAGAGCAGTCGCTTCTATAAATGTTGTCTTTTCTCTTAAAACTTTTCAGTGTGGTGAGCAAAAAGCTATTTTCTGCCAGCAGTGCAGAAATGGAAAGAAGGTGATCCATATGAGAGCAAGTCAGATTGAGCTCTTCTGTTTTTTGTTCTTGAAGCTTCTGGTTATTCTTTACTCATCTCCCAAATCCTCCCTCGGAGGAAAGGACTGAAAATTCATGGCATTTCTGAAGATGAGGTGTTTTCAGATCAGAGGATCTTTGTTTCTTGACAATCTCTGTTGCTGACAAGGCATGCTACA
The DNA here is from genome assembly GCA_016647715.1 of Pavo muticus. Classification (NCBI taxonomy): domain Eukaryota; kingdom Metazoa; phylum Chordata; class Aves; order Galliformes; family Phasianidae; genus Pavo; species Pavo muticus. The sequence goes on along the minus strand of JACDJE010000147.1, from coordinate 743,254 downwards.
GCATTTTATTCTAGTTGGGGCTGATGGCTGTATGCCCAGAATGGTGTTTTTCTATGGTTCAGATTAGAAATGACAGATTTTTCCCTTAGGTTTGAGAACGATCTGGTAAATGCAGATGAAGGGATAGCATTTAATTACAGTAACCAAACTAGAAAGCTGCTAAACTGTTCTGTCTGCTCTCCTTCACAGGCTGTGAAAGATGAAAAGGCCAGCGTGTTGGTCCACTGCTCTGATGGGTGGGACCGCACAGCACAGGTCTGCTCCCTGGCCAGCCTCCTCTTGGATCCATTTTATAGGACTTTTAAAGGCTTCATGGTAAGAACACGGATTTTGGAATTCCAAAAATAAAAAAAACTCCTTGGATTTGAAATGTAAACAAGACCTAATTAAATGTTTCAGGCCATTTCCTGGAACAAACAGTAGGTGACCTATATAAAAACAGCTTTGATTCTTTCAACAAGCTTTAATTGCTCTGAACACCATAGGCACAAAACAGTGGTAGTTGATTTACAATTCCCAAATCTTCCTTTCCTTGAAAGTCCACACGCCTTTAATGAGACATTTCAACAAGATAGGAGTGAGTAAAGGATGCGACTCTGGCAGCAAGCCACGGAAAAAGTGGTGAAGAAGTTTGTCATTTCAGACTGTTACAGTGAGGATCTCTTCGAGGACTTTGAACTCTCAAGTGCGCAGGGAAATGCATAACCTGTACATCACATCAAGTCTGTGCACTGTTCAAGATCTATTTTAAAGCTGTTACACAAGAATTTGGCCTTTTGCTTCTGCAGTAAGGTTTTTCTTATATGAAGCCATCACTACATAAATACAGGCAGATCTGTGATCTTTCCAGTCGTCTCATTTTGTTAATTACCCAAAAGACAAGTTGCTGCTCTTTCTCAGAGTTCCTTAAAAGGAGCCCTGAGATCAGAACAATGCAGATTTTGCCTCCGTTGCTGCGTTGCCTTGCTAGACCTGCTCCTTTCATTACATGCTGTTTTTAATTCTTATTTTTTGCTTCTGGGTCACACTGCAGCCTTTTAACAATTAAAACTATACCAGTGCAACACATACGTGGGCTTCAGCAGTGCTCTGGACAGTTCTGTGTGATGAACGTAACTTTGATTAGGATCAGGAGCTGTAACTGAAAGGGGCAAATACTTGTCCTCTGACAAAGTAGTTTGTATGCACAGATCTGAGGCAGTGGTTATTCCTGGATGAATGCAACTGCCAAGAAAGCAAAAAGTTTGGAGAAAATCAGTATAACTTAATTTTGGAAGAAATCTCTTGTGAGTTTCTGCCTTCCTTTTCTTTAAGTCTCTGGCTGATGGTATCAGGAATTGATATTTGTATGATGTAGCAACACACAGTAATGGGTTACTAATAGTGGACATAGTAGTGGATAACTAATGTGTAAATTGCTATTAGAGTTTTCATGGACTTCTGTGTACATGCTTGAAATAGTACTGTCAGCAGGTAGCATTGGTTTTGAGCTGTATGGAATTACCACCAAAGGCTTCATCTTGCTTTTTCTAAATAAGTAATGCTTTTTTTTTTCCCCAACCTCTGCTTTGAAAATGAAGGTTCTTATAGAAAAGGAGTGGATTGCAATGGGCCATAAGTTTTCACACAGGTAAGAGCATGTTACATTGGGTGTAATGGCTGGGGTGAAGGCTAGATGGTGAAACTTCATCAGTGTTCTCAGGCTTGTGTGCTCCCTCTAAAAATATAAATGCAAAGACTTGGATGCTGCTGGAGTTGGTGAGCTACAGCCAGTATCCACTGGGGTTATCTCACCAGTGCTCTTTGAGTGGTCTTTTTTCATTGCTTTGAAATACAAGGTTTTGAATAAGCTGATTGAATATTTTCCTACCTGTCAAATAGCGTCCATATGGCGTTAGAATTGCTAATGTTCTGGCAGGGCGTGCTCTTCTGCAATCATTTTCTGGAAGAAAATTGCAGCTAATGTTTTTTGGGACTTCCCCCATGTTTAGTACAGAAATTTCATCCCATTATAGTGATAAAAATCAGTTGTGACTTGCATTCTCTAGGCAGATTAAGGAATTACATTCCTGTAATTGTTAGCCGCCTTCTAGAAGGAGTATTGCCTTGGGATACTTACTGTTCCCCTTGCCACTAGAAATTGAGAGGATCCAAATGAGTGCTGGGAAGGGTCTGTTCAGTGATACTAACTTGCTAAGATGGAGACTTTGTTTTCAAGATGAAACTGAATCCTCCATTTAGTAATTTGACAAATCTGTTTCCTTAACAGGGAAAAATGAGTAATGTGTGCACCCTTAACACTTCTTTAGAAGAAGCTATTTCAAGATAAACAGCTATCTGGGCCTTGTTTATTTCCCTGGATTTCCAGGTTATATCCCCGAGTTTTTCCTGTTAAGAAAGAGCAGGCAATATAGTACAGTAGGGGGGGGTTGGTTACCTTCCAAAAGTACTGTAGATTTTCTTTTTTTTTCTGGTTGTATTTTTCTTCTCTGATAGTTTATGGCCCCGTATTGAGTGATTTTTGGGATACAGTTACTGCCTTGGTGAGCTCAGGTTCAACCGACCCCTGTGTTTCTGTGGTCCAGAGGGTGCTGTGCAGCCCAGGGTGTGTGTCTGTGGTATCCTATTAGTACATGGGTTAGCACTGAAGCAAGGAAGGCAGGCTGCTCAGTGACGCTACCTTTTGATATCAGTCTTTTCCTCTGCTGCTATGGACTCTTTGGATTCTGTGTGGATGAAAGGACTGGAGAGTTGCTAGGATTTTATTAATCCCTGTGCACAAAACGTGAGTTCTGCAAGCACTGTGAGATTTTGCTGTTGATCAGAACCCTTCTTTGTGTGCAAAGGCTTAGTTTTAAGAGCCTAATCCCATGGGGTGGGGGGCACACCTTAATGGGCAGTTGTAGGATAAACTGTGGTTTTTTTGGCTCTGCGTAGCGTTTTCTTGTTCTTCATTACTAGAATATTTCTCAGTTGTTTAGTGGCTAAGGTGGCCTTTGTTTTTTGTGGGTGACGCAGGATTTAACCCTGTTTGTTTGCATCTGTCTAGGTGTGGTCATTTGGATGGTGACCCAAAGGAAGTATCCCCTGTGTTCACTCAGTTCATTGAATGTGTCTGGCAGCTCATGCAGCAGTTCCCGTGTACATTTGAGTTTAATGAACATTTCCTTCTGGAAATCCATGATCATGTCTATTCCTGCCAGTTTGGAAACTTCCTTGGGACCTGCCATAAGGAGCGTGAAGATCTGAAGTGAGTTGGCATTTCATGAAGCCAGCAGTCTAAAAGTCACTTCAAATGTCAGAAAAAGGGCACGCTGTGTGCTTGTTTTTATTGTAATTGTAAGCCTGTAAAGGGTAATGTCTCCACAGATAACTTCTTCAGTGTGAGGAAGAATTGTAGATGAATTATCTCTGCCATGGTCAGGTGTTTCGTTCTGAAATACAATAATAACTTGCAGGTACAGCTTTAGGACTGGATATTGTCCATTTGAAATGATTATATGTGCTCCTCAGTGATGTATTTTGTGTTCAAGACATTGATCAGTTACAGTGTGAAAGTAGTTATTGACTTCCTCAGTCCAGTCTAATTCTACTCGGAACAGTCAATGTTATTAGTTTACTAAACTTGATCTAATAACTAAAAAAAAATCTGATTTCTAATTGACAGAATCTTTGAGAAGACCCATTCTCTGTGGCCTTTCCTCTTACAGAAGAAGCAGGAATTGAGAAATCCTTTGTACAGAGGATTTACAGCTTACAAAGAACTTCAACCCAACACGCTACCTTTTAGTTTTCAGTAAGTTGCTTATTCAGGAAGGGAGGAAGGGGGGCACTTGTTTCATTGTGACAGAGATTGGTAATTCAAGTTCACTAAAACACTTTTTCACTGGTTAGAGTGGCTTGTTTCTTTCCACTCCATTCCTCATCCATGAAGTGGGAGTAGTGGTATATAGGCAATTTTTCTGAATAAATGCAGGTACAGTAATTTAATTTCTTTGGCCTCAGTAAAGAGGGTGAGGAAAGGAAAGAAGATGAATTTCAGATCTGTAGGTTAATCTACGCACCCATTCCCACTTCTGACTTCTTGCTCTGACAAGTTTACTTGAGAGGGTAAACAGTTGTTAAAGTTCCTCCTTTCCTCCTTTTTAACATATATTAAGGAAGTCTTTTGAGTATTAATTTCAGTGTCCAGTCACACCCAGACTTAAGCAGTGAGGATGGCTTTCACAAGAAGGGATTTCTTGTTGCAGTGTGTATTTGCCTCCCTGTGTCCCACAGCTGGAGTGGGTAATTTTGCTTTGTTTATGGCTCACTTCTGTTCCCTGTTGAGAGAGGGATGCAAATGTGGAAGACAGAGGATTTTCACTGAAGTGGGGAAGTAGGACAAACTGAGGACTTGAAGGTGAACTGCCCAGCCCTTGAGTGAGTCTACTGCAGAACAAAGTGTATTTTTGTCTTATTTTAATGCCTACCACCAGCTTTGTATCATAGGGAAGAAGTACTCAACCCCTCAAAAGTTTTTCTTGAATTTTGTCAAAGCTTTAAGAGAACCTGTCTATTGATGTTGAAGTCTGGGGCCAAAGACCATGGCTTTGGTTTAAAATCAATTACTGATCTGTTTGTTGACACACTTTCTTCCTTAAGCACCATCTTTTTTTTTTTTGTTATGGCCAGGAGTGTAGAATTTGCTGCCTAATTCTCCTTTCTTGCCATGTTCTGAAGGTTTTGGTGTGGGATGTACAATCGCTTTGACAAAGGAATGCATCCAAAACAGTGTGTATTGGATCATCTACTGAGCTGCATGAACCAAAAGATAAAACTAGAGGACAATGCATCTGAATTGGAAAATGTGAGTCCTGAATGTCAATAGTACTTTGTTGTGTGATGGTTTTGGCAAATAGAATTGGGGTTAAACACGGACACTAAAAAAATTGCTTCAGCATTCTGTGCAGAGCAGGACAAAATGAGAAGTTAAATTGTTACTGTAACAAATAGCTTCTTTGACTCAGAACCCTCGCCTGCTAAAGTTCTTTGGTCAAGTGATGGCGCAGGCTCCATGATATTCTACAATTCTGTGAACCAGAACGGCTTGGCTTGAAAAGGACCTCAAGGATCATCAAGTTACAATCCCAGTGCTGCAGGCCGTATCACTAGCTACTAGATCAAGCACGAGATCAGGCTGCCCAGGGCCCAGCCTGGCTTTAAACAACTACAGGGACGGGGCTTCCACAGCCTCTCTGGGCAGCCTGTTGAAGCACTTCACTGCTCTCTCAGTAAAAAACTTCCTCTGATATCTAATCTAAATCTTCCTTCCTTTAGTTTAAAACCCCTCCCCTTTGTCCTGTCGCTATCTACCCATTTAAAAAGTTGATTTCCCTCATGTCTATAAACACCCTTTAAATACTGGAAGGCTGCTATGTGGTCTCCCCTCAGCCTTTTCTTTTCCAGGGCAAACAAGCCCATTTCCTTCAGCCTGTCTTCATAGAAATGCTTCAGCCCTTGGATCATCTTTGTGGCTCTCTGGACCCTCTCCAGAAGCCTCACATCTTTCCTGTGTTGAGGGCCCCAGACCAGGGCTCAGTACTCCAGCTGGGGCTCACAAGGGCAGAGTCACCTCCCTCGCCATACTGCCACCCCTCCTCTGATGGAACCCAGGATACCATTGACCTTCTGGGCTAGAAGTGCATTTTGCTGGCTCCTGTTAAGTTTTTCATCAACCAGGGCACCTAAGTCCTTCTCAGCAGGGCTACTCCCAAGGAGTTCTTTAATTTTCTAATCAAATTCTCTAAACAAAACAGGTATTAAAATAAATCTGGGTTGATTTGCAGCAAACTTCAGGGAGTTGCTAGGGAGAAAAAGAATGGGCTCTTATTTCCCCAGCACCACCCATGAAAATATAAGCATATTTACAGCTTATCCTCCCAGTTTTCTTTGGTCTTCTCATTTACAAGATGCTGGAAAAAGTGATTTCAGCCAGTTATTAGAACAGTGGAATTGAAATGAAAGTTGGCTTTCATGTAATGGCTGAAATGTAACTGGGTCATGTATGCTAAATTGTCTTCTGGGAGTGGCAATCTTGGGGCTGAAGTGCTCTGTTAATGCAGGGGAAGCTTGTGCATTTACCACTTCTGTGGCATTGTTTGAAGGCCACACATTGTGTCCAGAGTAACCAGCTTCTCTCCTTTAAACAACAAAATGAAGTAAACAGCAACGCACTGCACAGAAGCTTGGTCAGCACTGATCAGATTCCCTAGAGATCTGTCTTTATACAAAGATAAAGGTAACTGTCTTGGCACAGCAAGAGGGAAGGTGAGGGGAGGGGGAGCAAAAAGTGTAGATATTGTTAGTTTTTAAAGTGCTATGGATTTTTTCCCTATAGTTTCTATGAACAGTTGCCTGAAAAGAGAAGCATATTTAAGACTCTACTTGCAATGTTTTCTGTGTGCTTAAAAATAAAAAATAGTGAGATAGTCATCTAAAAATGTCAGTGAGAAGACCTGTTAATGTCCTCTGCTAGCTTAATGTGAAGGCTTAAGCCCATAGTTTTACTAGTTAGTTAATTAAACAAATTTCTAATGTGTCTATGTAAAAACCCAGAATGATCTAGGGTAGATTCTTGCATGTGCACTGACACGAGGCCGTTAGGTTTGTTGTATAGGCCTGACATCTGGGAATATCAGCTTTCATTATATTTTATAATGTATTTCTGTTTCTGTAGAAACTTCCTTTCCTTGATGGTCCGTTACCCAGCGAGGCTTGCTGCTTGTCTAAAGTAGGATGTGCTGCTTCAAAAACACCGATGCTGAACACTCCCCAGGATTGTGAAGGGGAACCACCTCCTGTGTTGACCAACGGTATCTCAGTTGGAGATACAAATGTTACGTCAGGTGTGGACCAGAAAAACAAAGAGAACCTGGCTAATCACCGAGACCTCCATCTTAATGACAGCGCTGCTGTTTTAAACTCTGAAGCTAAGGATGGAAAGCCTCAGCACCACTGATCAGCTTTGAGAACTGTGTTCAATGGAGCTCGTGAGGCATAAAGGATGTGTGACCCTGCCCAGGTGTAGACCACCTAGCCAGTTCCTGCTAAGTGTTGCTGTGTGTGTTTGCAGGGAGCTGTGCTCTCGCTGTAGCGAGCGCAGTCCGTGTTTGGTTTGGTTTGCATCATTTTGGGGCTATAATGATGAAGATGCATACAGAGCTGCTGAGAAGGCTATCCTGTGTTACAGCATAAACCTTATTTTTAAGTGGAGGTATGATGCTTGTTTTAAGGCTTAGAATTGTCTGGCAGTACTGCTATTTTAAGCTGGAAGACATCATGGCCAATTAATGTGGGGTTTAGGAGTTGATGCAGTATTCATGATGGGAGATACAATGCATTTATTCTCAGTGGTGGTGCAGGGTTGTAAATGCCCTTTCAGTTCATCTAAAAGTGAAAAAAAATCTCTTGGCTGTGAATGAATCTCTGCATGGACCCTCACCTTATGGAAGAACTGATTCATTTTTTGTTGCCTATGCACATTTGTTAAACAAAAAACTGTGCCTTTTTATGGAGACCATTTTTATATCTAGTTGTGCAATGTAGTAGTGTTATTTTAGCGTAGAGTGTAGTATTTGGTCATCTTTGTAGTCAGTATTTTTAAACAAAGTTTTATATCTGCTGCCACATTCCCCTGGATCTCTGCTGGTCCCAAGTTGAGCAGCTCCTTTCTAAGCTGACCTTTGAAAGAGTAAGCTTTTATGGACTTCATTTACTTATCTGTGAGAGTGCAGCAAGCCACAGAGCCTGTAGCACGTGCATTTTTGACAGGAGGATTAGAAGTAAGACAACATAAGAGAAATACTCAAATTCATGTGGAATCTTCCTCTTCTCTTAGTCGGTGTTGGTTACACTGAAGCAAGAGAGTAACTCATTGTTCTGTGGTGGGACTGATGTGCTTCAGATCCTTCAATAAGGCAACAGTTACAGATGAGGCATATTCTGTTGTAGAAATAAGACATAAAATGGTTACTTCTGATCACCCATTGGGTGATTATAGCGAATGTTAAAATTAGGTGAGACCTTAGGTGTGACTTACCTGCCTTGTCAAGACCTGAGGGGAGGAACAGTTTCTGTCAGAGCACTGAACTTTGTAATTTTATGGGGCTGGTGACAAAACCTGAATTTATAAATTGGGATGTGACCCACTGCTGGATCAAGAAGTGAACATCTTGACTCGTTATTGTGGCTCCATCGTGGACTCGCTTCAGTGCTTGTGCTACTTGGTTCCTTTGATCTGCAGTGGAGGTGCTGGTTGAAGTCAAAGGTTTAAAGGAGGAATGTATTCCATTTATTCAAGTCCAGAAGTTCATCTCCCTAGGGAAATGGATGGCCCAGAAAAGCTATTCCACAATACTTGTTCTGGGCAGGTTTAGCCTATGGATGTGCTCAAATTGCACAAAGACTCCCCTTGATGCAGCTTAATTTGGTATGCTTTTTTTACTCTCCTTTATGCTGTTTAAATCAGGTGTTGCCATCAGGTGTTTAATTCAGAATCTCTATGATAAAACTGAAAAATATTTTGTTTCAAAATTAAGCCTCCCAATCTACAAAAAGAAGTAGAAATATTCAATTACTCCATTACAGCATTGTCGTAGCCGTTGTTGGTGTGCATACGACACGTGAGGTGACTGGGTTGGTTCCAGTGTTCAAGATGAACGCTTTCAAACGCTTTCAAGAAGAAAAGGGGAAAAAAAAGAAAAAATCCTCCCCTGTGTGTATCCCTTTGGTAAGAAAATGCTTTATTAAGCATACTCAAAGACAAGTAACAGGGGTAATACCAGGGCAAAGTTTCTTTGGTGTCTACAGTGGCAAGGAAAAACTTTTTTCTACTTTTTCTAATGTTACAGGTTTTTAAATCTTAAAACAAGTAATGTTTAAGTCTGTTTTAAAAAGCAGCTGTTTCTAAGGTATGCTTGTGTAAGCTATTTAAGTGTACGCTTGGTTTAAAAACTAAGTACATTAAGTACTGAACCTAGATAGACTTCAGCAAAGGTACCCACACAACAAGTTGTGAGCATCACATCTACATACTGCGTCATGCAAGCGGCTGTATTTGTTCTGAAGGATGCTCATTTCCAAATGCATCTTTTTTTTCATCTCAAGATTATCTCTTGTTTTGTCTCTTTGCTATTAAAAGGATCTGATTAACGTTAATCTAATCATGCTCAGCATTAAGCTAGATAGTCTGCCCGCCCTTGTTTGCAATAGCCGCGTATTCATCAAGCAGAGAGCTTACACCCATGGCTTACTCTCACCGCTCTAAATGCGCAGGATTTGAAGTTCTGCCATAGACTTTCACTGGAAAGTAATTCCTGTCTCTTCGTAGTCTAAAAGCTCATTTCACGTGTGTGCTTAGCAGCTTGAGCTTTGTTCAACAAGCTAATAGATTCACTCCTCTTTCTAGGTAGCAGAGGAGTAGTGAATGGTATGCATAGCTTCTGAAGTAGATAACTCGTAAATGGTAGATGAGACCAAGGTAGGCAGTTCTTAGCACCAGTTATTCTAGGTGTCAGCAGGTTCTATGCTTTTTATAATGAAAACAGGATCGTTGTAGACAACTTTTGACTACTGAGGAATTTAGATATGCCACTTGTTAAACTTTATATAAATGCAAATGTTTTGCAGAAGGTTTCTATGTTTACACACTGCCTTGTCTTTTGAATTAACATAGATGATCTTTTTTCCCCAAGTACGTTTGCTTACCCCTAAGACAGGACACTGGCATCTCCGCAGATCCTTCTGGAAGGCGATGTTTAGGAGCATACAACCTGTATGCACTGAAAGTACTTAGGAGCTGTTAGTAATCAGTGCGTGACTCTGTTCTTGGAGATGGAAAACCTAACTGAAAGGAGGGTAACGAGCTGCAGTCTTACAGCGTTTGGGGTTCATATATACACAAACTTGGCCAAAGTCTACAACATGCTAAAAATCATTCATGCTGGTGCTGTAAATTAAGGGAGCTGAAATACATTTCAGGGTTTCATGGATTCATAAGATTATTTGTCTGAAAACTCATTAGCTTAGCTACGAGGTTTTTGTTGTTGTTTTGAAGATGACTTTGTTTTAAGACCAAAAAGTGAACAGCTGTTCAAAGCACTGCAGTGTGTCCTCAGGTCTCTGGCCAACTAGGGTTGGCTTCCTAGAGTCTTGCACAAAGCCTGTGTTCTAGATGCTAGTGCCCTGCTGGCCGTAGCGAGGGACTTCAGTATGTGTTCCCTGGGAGTGCTAAAGGGAAACGTAAAAGCTGTTAGGTAGGAATCTCCTTATTTGAGCACTGTACAGGTGAGAAGTTGCTGTAACTTACTTATTCCTAGTGGAGCGTCTGTCTGCGTGTTGCAAAGTCAATGAGTGCTTTTTTATTTGGAGCTGTTCACTGAACAGTGCAATTGCTGCTTTCCATTTGGGTTCCTCCGCCAGGGATGAAAAAGGGGATCCTTTTTGCTGTGGGTGGTTTCTGCTTATGCAAAACTTTTCCTTTTTTGGAGCGCTTCTGGCTTTGAGTTTCTCTGTGGTATCGTGGTTAAATTCCTTCATGTAATCTTCAAGCCCTAGTGAGAGGGATTGCTGGCAGCTAAAGGTGTGCAGAGGTTTGTGGGATCACTGCCTTGCGTTAGATCTTGGTGGGCCGCAGGTTGGAATAACCAAGTTGGTAAAGGACCCAGTGTCTGTTGTTTCCATTGCATTTAGAGGTCGTGGTCTGTGTATGCGGAGCACCCTTGCAACTGGCAAACCTGTAGTGGGAGGGGAAGTATTCATGAGCTCTTCTGCCAGGTGCTGCTTTGTATCCTTTCCTGCTAAGGCTGGCATTTGGTAACTCCAGTGCCTGACGCTTACTCCCAGAGGGACAGTTTCTGCTTAGTAATGATTAGTAGTGAGTGACCAAAAAAATTGACTGCTGTTTCTCTCCTCCCCTTCACCACCACTTTGCATTGAGAGCTGGAATCTTTTTTCTGTGTGTGTGTGTGAGTCTAGCTATTATTAGAAGCTGGGGCAATTCCTTGTTTACATGCTGTCCCTCTTGCACGTATAAGCATTTCCCATGCCTGAAATCCAGGCTGGGAGGAAACGATCTGTTCTGAATGTAATAGTTTTGTTTTAATTAACATGCAGCAGGTCCTGTTAAAGTGCACGTTCTTGTAAGTATCTTCAGCACTAAAAGCAGCCAGGTTGGTGCCAGTTGCAGTCTGTAATTTGTTAGTGTGAGTATTTAACCATGCAGCGCTGTGTCCTTTTGGCATCTCCTGGACTACAGAAGCAACGCAGAAGGAGGGTAGGCTAAAATGGTTGACCTGATTTCTTCTCATAATGTTGACCCGTGTGTATATGCCTCTGTATTTAATGTAGCAGCGTACTACTGGAATAACTTGTAGCACTGGATCTAATCATATGTATTGGAGCACAAATATGTACTTTTCTCATCATCACAAAGTGATCTTTGTAGGAACTTGCCTAAGCTTGTATACAGTACTCAGCTGAAAACGTTAAATGTTCTTGCTGTTTCTGTGAGTTGCTATTTTTGTCCTTACTGTAATTGCTGAGGGGCAGTTGTATAAAACTGTGTATGATTAAATCCCATATTCTTGAATGTGCTGCAGTGGCTGTGCACATGGAAGTTGTTTTAGTTAATGCACTGCTTAAAAACATTGTACCGTGTTAAGAGGAGCACTGTGTCCTTTCTCTAAATGTGTTTGTCTCACGGAGTTACATTTGTATTACAGTTTATTTTTATTTCTTAAAAAGAAAATATCAATACCTTTTTAAAGGTGGTGATTGGTCTGTTTGTTAATTAAATTCAGCACGGAACTTGGTATCTTGAAATGTAAATTCACCTGAAGACTGTTAAGTCGTGAGCTGATCTCAATCTCAGTGCGATTTCCCTTTTTTTATCAGAGTAGAAAGTAGGTGACATCCCTGCTTTTAGGAGGGCCTGTTGGGTACAGCACTGCTTGGTGTCTTTACTTTTTTTCTAACGGTGATGCTAATGAAGAGGTGTTGGATCTTAACACATTTCTATGCATTTTGTTGCACTTGGATCACTTTTTCTATTAAAAACTGGTATTTTTTCCAGAGTTCTTTTCCTGGAAGGCTGTTCCTCACTCGTGGGTAAGACTGCAAACAGTTTGACTCTGCCTGGCAGAGCAGTGTAGGCTGTTGTAGTAATTGATTTTAAAATACATGTGTGGAGACTTACACTGTGTGAGATGCGGGAGGGGAGAGTGGGGGAGCATGCCAAGTCACAGGGCTGTGACTTGCTGACCTTCTGTGTGTTCTTCTGCAGCGGAGATGGAGGAACTGGGTCAGTTTAGCAGCAAAACACTCAGGCTTACATAGTGATAGCTGCCTGCTCTTCATCACCAGTCAGGAAGAGGGCAGTAAGCCCCTGAACACCAGGAATGGGCCCAAAACCAACACCTGTTACCCAGCTGGTGAGTGCTTTCCACTGCACTGTGCATCCTAGAAGTGGATATTTATTTTCTGTAATTAATGCCAAAAATATGCCTGACAGTTGGTTGTATTCATTCCTCAGATGTTTGAAGGTTTTAAATTTTTGCTAATGTTAAATATTCCTAATGCTGTCAGTGAAATTGTATTCAATTAGATGCTAGAGAAATCTAATTGGGTTGTTAGCGTGGAGTGAATATAGGATGAATGAAAGAGAGAGAGATGTAATTTGCATTCTGGGGGAGCTTACTGTCTACAAGTGCCTTTGCTGAGAATGATGTGAAACTTCCCCATTTAAGCTAACTTAAGCTTTGAGGGGATGGATTCCATGTGGAGTCATTGTGGCAGTATTGCTAAAGGCTTGTGATTTTAACAGCTCTAGGATTTAAGACGCTGGGAATACCTTCCAAGGAATGAAAATACTGATCAGGAAACTTAACTGGAGCTCCATTCTGAAGACAAGTGTGCTATCAAGATAGAAAAAGCACTTAGCATGCTGTCTGGGTGAGGTTCAGGTTCATATGTACCAGAGATCTTAATGTTTGATTCACTCCAGTTCTGCATTGGAGCAGTAGTACTGTGTTTCTTTGATAGCAATTTAACTCTGTGCTCTTTTCCCTCCATTTCAGCTGCCTTGCAGGTAACGATGCTGGCAGTAACTTGATGGTGTTAAAGCTTCATGCTTAAGTGTAAAAGGACAAACTCGTCTGATAACAAAGTACAGTACTGATAACAAAGTACTGATAACAAAGTACAGGACTGAATCTCCACCTTAGTTATTCACTAGTGGTGGGAAATGCATGCAATGCCTTGTGTGGGTCTGCACCAATCAGTTAACGTGGAGGTGCTGGAAAGAATAAGTTCATCTCTCTAGAGTGAAGTTCTGTTCTAAATGTTTCTTTAATGGCAAGTGGAAGATGTGTTGATCACAATTTCTATCATGTGCAATCTTTCAATTCAAGTGTTCTCCTCTAATTTGTTTTCTTTCACTTGGAGATGGAGGAGGAGATGTGAGGGAGAAAAAAACAAAGCAGCCTTAGGAGTAATAAATAAGAGTAAGTCAGATCAGAACCATATTTCTCATGTCTCTGTTGCAGTGGTTTTGGGGAAAAGTGGATGCTATTTACTAAAACATGCCCCTTTCCACCCCCCAGGAACAAAATAGATCTGGGAGCTTGCTCAGCTATGGGAGAGAGGAGCAAGAAATACAGTGTGAGTAGGAACTGATTTTAAAAATGATATAAATAGCACTAATTTGGGAAGGGAGAGAAGTCCACTGTGTATATCCAAAGCTAGCAGGTGCTGCTCTTGTCTCAGTCATCCTCGCTGGTGAGGTACTTACAGCAGCTGAACAGACAAGACGTTGACAGAGCTTACCTGACAAAGGGGAGAAGGTGGAGAAACGGAGTGCAGGTGTTCCTTTCATACATCACTTCAGAACTTAATGCTTCCTCTTGCTGTTTGTGGTTTTTTGTTTGATTGGTTTTGTTGTTAAAAGCTGCTGGTAGTAAACATGGCAGTTCCTGCAGATCAGAGAAGTGTACAGCTGAGAGGTGATTGCTGCTATCTCCTCTGCTTTTTCTGAACAATCACGGAGATCTGCAGTTCTAGTGAGTATATGGGTTGTGATCTCAGGGCCAAGGTGGTTGTGGGGATGGCGTGGCTCAGAGTTTACAAGGGTTTTACTTTGTCCCAAGGCTTTGGAATTAAACCCAGTGTATTTTAGTACTGCAAAATAAAAGCAGATGCCCCCCACTTCTCCTATGAATAACTTGTAAGCATTACCAGCCTGAAGCACACTGGATGGAGAATTCTGAGATGAGCAGATTGATGTGAAAGATTGGTGTTACACAGATTAACTTGCTTAAGAGTGGGTACATGCTGAGTTTGGGTTCTGTATTTCAGGTCCTTAAGGTTTGTATTCTGGCATCAGCTAATAGCTGCTGGCTTCAGTGGATTTAAAAAGATCAGGGTGCCTGGAAGGGAAAAAAGCATGGAAAGGAAGGGAATGCAGGGAGCAGCTGTCAGCGCCACCAGACTTCTGTGGCTCAAGTTCTTTAAGGAATTATAGCTCATGGACGAAGAATAACGAGTTTCATGGTTCCTCCTTCGGTTCAGCGAGCTCATCGGAGCTCACGATGATTGTAGCTACACATTTTATATGTTAATGCATCCTTTAGACTGTAAATGCCGAAGCTCGCCCCGGCAGCTGTGGCCGTGCGGGTAGGAGCAGTGCCGGGTGCGTGCAGGTGTTCGTGCCCTCTCGTGGCTGAAATCTGAATCTCACTGCTGCTGAGATCTGTCACCAGAGCCACTTCTAAGGGAGCGACCCGCAGAGCAGACAGCTGCAAGTGCCAGGAAGCTGCAAGCAGGTATTTTAATGGGCACAGGAGTAAACCCCAAGTTTGAATTGGCTCTTGTGTTCTGTTTTGCAGTGATTTACAGTGCAAGAGAGGAGTCGGAAATATCCCCACACAATAAATGCTCGTTTCAGACCTTGAGGACTGCTAGTAAATCCCTAATCCCTGTGAAGTTATTTATTTGGTACGATTTAGTGCTGAAACTTTAAATCTGAATGCTTTGCAGCGCTAAGTCAAAAAGCTCATTAACTTTTTTCAGCTATGTTAATAACTATAATCATTCTGAGAGTGACTTCATTGAACAGGATTGATCTTCCAAACAACCTCCTTGATTGATGTTAAATGTACACCCGCCCTTTAATTCTTCCCCAATTAATGGACAGCTGACAAAGGAATGTCTTTTCCTGGAGCGTGTGTCAGGTGACACATGGGGGGGGGAGCCCCGTTGGTGTTCAGATAGGAGAGTCCTTCATGATGTGACTTCTCAGCCTTCCCCAGAGTTTGAAGTGTTAGGAAGCTTAACAGGAACAGGTCTGACTTATCAGTCACCTCTCCTCAAGCTCCCGTTTGGTGCTTATCTGAAGCTACTGGTTGAAATATTCATGCAAGATTCTATTTAACATGGCTCTTCAGCTGTTAAGGAGCATAATGAATATTTCAGTTTGCTCTTGTCCAGTTGAATGGTGGATTTATTCAGCAAGTACTTTGAACTCTTTGCTTTGTTAGTATTGGGTTTATTTATCACTGCTCCTTGCCAAAAAAAGTTGGTCTTCTTTCTAAGATTTCTTGGTTGAAAGCAGCAGCAGCAACAAAACAAGATGCAACAATATCGTTACATTTTTCCATTCAAGAGTTTTCCTTTCATGTCTAAATTCCCTTTCAGTTTCCAATGTTTCATGTTTTTCAAGGTATACTGATTTTGTTATCTGTATCCTTTTTTTTCCTCCTTTTATAATCTCTGCCTTTTAACTACTGCTTTTATTTCTGTGTTTTGTTGAGTGGCTTTGGAGTCAGGGTTGGCTTTTCTGACTGCAGAATCCTAGTTGTGATTGCAACTTCTTGATATTTAATGAATCCTTAACTCGCAGCTTTTGTCATGATGTTTATCCCCATTTCTTCTCAATTTCATTCACAGTCTTGACTTCAGGAGAAGGACCTTTTTGAAGTAACGGTATATATTAAATGAATTTGGAGAGAGGGAAACTATGAGTAAGCCAAAAGTTTAAAGCCTATTAATATTTAACATTTTCTTGCTCTTCACACTTTTCACAGCACAGCAACAAACTCACCAGGGTGTGGTGGAGGGGACTTGGAAAATATTTTCCCAAGTCCCCTGATTTTAGTTCTTGCAGTAGTGGAGATCTCTCCGCTGGGTAATTTGGTTTCTTTCTTATCTATTACTACTGATAGTGCTGCTTCAAACCATCAGACCATTCCTTCTTCACTGCTGAGAAGTTTGGAAAAGGTTGAGGGGGAACTGGGTAAAATAAGATTACACTCAGCAGCTGACAGCTTTTGATAAGACAGCCCACACGCTCCTTCCCTCTTGTTTTGTTTGCCCCCTCAAAGCTTTCTGCCTTTCTATGCACTTGTACTGCATAATTTTATAGAACCAAATAAGTGACTTATTTTTGCAGATTTAGATGAGAGGGGAGCTTGGTCATCTTATTGCTCTGAAAGCGGAAAAGGCACTCAGGTATGGTGTGAAGAGGAGAGTGCGTTTGGACAATGGGCAGCAACCGGCATACTGTGGAAGCCAGTGCTACAATGGGCTGTCCTGGCAAGGTAGTGCCTGGTGGGCTGGGTCACAGCAGGGACTCAAAACCGAGTAGTTCCCTGCAATTTCAGCAAGGAAATACTGAAGCAAATTAAGTTTGTGCCTGGTTGGAGCGAATACCCCTGGTCAAGCAACCTCCTGCACCTGTCTGAATCTCCCCCCTTGCTGCCCCTCTCTATATTTACCCAGTGGGAACTTTCCAAGAATGGAAGTGGGAAGATAAATGCCTGTGGGGGCTAAATTTAGCCCGGGCTCCCTGGCCCTGCTCCCTGTGGTGGCATTTCAGCTGCGAGCTTGACAGCCTGCGCCCTTCCAGTTGCAGGGTGGATGTCCATCCCTGACGGAGCAAGAGCCTCTCTTTCTCTTCCCCCTCCCCTTTTTTTATTCAAACCAAGGAAGAATTCTCCATGGGACCGCGTCTGCTTTGCCTGTCTTGGGTGTGAGCATCACTTGCCTCGCAGAGGTAAGGCAATAGCGTAACAGTGCGTGGGCAGCTTGGGGTAATTGGAGGTAATTTGATAGCCAGAACTTTAAAAGTGTGAGTATGAACTCTGTTCGTTTTGTCTCTTTCAGCTCTAGCCGTAACCTCTTTTCTGGGTCCACAGGTTGTGAATGATTTCCTTTAGCTCAAGAGGTGACAGCTCTGGTTTTGTCTCTTTGGATCAGGACTAATAACCCTAATGCCCCAGCTCCTCAGACTACCCCTCCCCACACGCTATTAGCAGTGTTGGTTGAGTGACTTCAAAGCCCCAGTCCTTGGTATTAGTGTGTCTCATGAATAACAGTAATGTGTACTTCCACTTATTTCTACAGAAATGGATTGGGTTAATTTAACAGGTGGAAGTGCAACAGAGCTTTGCCTTCATCAGCTGCTATCAAACTTGCTCTACTTAACCCAAAAATAGAGCTGCTGAGGTGACTTGGCACCAGGGAGCTCTCCGAGCTCACCGCTCCTCTCCATCAAAGGCTGATGTGGGACACATCTCCTGTGGCTTTTCCTTGCTACCAGCAGATGCACGTTTGCAGAACAGGGCTAATTGCTCAGTGCAGCTCTGTGCTGCGTCAAGGTGCGGGAGATGGAGCCTCTCCTGTAGGAAACCTGAGCTACTGCAGGGCTGTGATGCCATGAGAAATTCTTCTGTCCTTGGTAGGCAGTGTTTACATTGCATCCTTCTGTGCTGGTGCCACCCTGCCACAGGGCTGAGCCCTGCAAATCCGCAGGGGCCTGGCTTGGGTGTAACGCTCTCAGGTGCCCCTCTCCTTTCTCCTTGCATGGCCGATGGAAAATCCTCAGTCCTTCCTGCAGCCCTGCTCCTTGTGCTGCAGCAGGCAGGAGAGCGTTCACTGTGCTGAACTGGAATGTTGATAGTTTAAGGAAGTGCAATGCTAAAAATCCTTAACACAGCCATATTCACTTTAGCTTCATCTTCTATTCTGGAATCCTATTTTGAAATTCGATCCCTTTAAAACTCAACTGGGTGTAAAAATTGAGTGCTTGTTTGTGTGTGCTCTTGAGCAGAATCCAGTAGTGCTGTCATCTCCTGGATCATCTCGGTATTCCATAGATTTCAGTATATTCAGAAATGCAGCTGAGGGTGAAGCTACTTGCAGAGTGCTGCTCAATATGAAGCAGAATAAGTTCTGTTTTTCCACGTGGTCTTTCCTCAACTTATGGGGCACAGCTGGATGGGGAGGTTTCTGAGGGTTTTGGGAAAATAGGCAGTTTTATTTGCCAGCTGGATGCAGAATGCTCACAAAAGTCTGTGGCCACACAGAAGCCTTCCTGAGATGTGGGTTTGAGTATCCCGTGAGTGGTCCCATACCCTTCATCACCTCTGGGGGCAGCAGTAAAGCTATAAACTAAAGTGCTAAGTGGTTTAAATGAAAAGATCTGATTCACCCGTGCAGCCTTTGAACTTCAACACCTAATTCATCTATTTTGGCACATTGTTGGTTGCAACATTTTAAGGGGAGGTGGCCCACTTGAGTGCTACAGAGATGTTTTCAGTCTTTACATTACTGCTTCACCAGCGTGGATTTTTTCACCCATGGAGGCAGCAGGGTATGCATGTCAGAGGTGTAATAGATTTTTTTTTTTTTTTTTTTTTTCAGAATCTTCTTTAAATGTGTAACAAATAATGATGAAAAGGTGAGGGTGGTGTCAGAGGGAACTGGTTCTCACTCTTGTTGTTGTCCCATAGACATCAGGTTTTACTGCTTACAATGAAAGTGGTGCTCAGAAGACAGACAAAAAAAATGAGCTTAATGGACATCAATAAGATTTTCTCCATGCTCCAGCCCAGAGAAGATGAAGATAATGGAGAAAGTGAGGAGCTGAACCAAGCGGTGTCTGAGGACGATTACCAAACTCTTGACAAGCTCTTGCACCAAGACAGGTACAAGAGAGTCATCAACAGCAGGAGTGGCTGGGGCGTTCCCAGCACCCCACTGCGCCTGGCCGCCTCCAAGGGCCACCTCAGGAGCCTGGAGGTCCTCCTGTCTCACGGGGCGGAGGTGGACAGCCTGGACGTGAAGGCACAAACCCCTCTTTTCACAGCAGTCAGCAATGGCCACTTGGAGTGTGTGAAAGCGCTGCTGAAGGCAGGAGCTGGTCCCTCTGGCAGCATCTACAACAATTGCTCACCGCTGCTGACCGCAGCTAGGGATGGGAACGTTGAGATTCTGCTGCAGCTCCTGGAGCATGGTGCTGAGACTAATGTCCAAGCGAGGGTGCCTGAGTGGGCTGCCAACTCCACTGCTTGTTCCGGTCCGCTTTACCTTGCAGCTGTCTATGGGCACCTGGAATGCTTTAGGTTGCTGTTGCTCTATGGTGCCGATCCCAACTACAACTGCACTGATGAGAGGATGATCGCACGCATCAAGGAGCCCAAGACTCTGCTGGAGATCTGCCTGAGGCACGGCTGCCGGCATGAGTTCATCAAGCTGCTTCTTGACTTTGGAGCCAATGTGTATTTGCCAAACATCAAGAAGATAGCATCTGGTAGCGAGGGCCTAGAGCTGCTGTTGCAGGCAAGAGGTAATCTGTGTGCGTGGCCCCAGGGCTTATTTGGGGGCAAGTTGCTTCAGATCGCCCTTCACTTTATTTCTGCTTCCCCTTAGAGAGGGGAAGAGATCAGCCTAAGCAAGGTTTTCTTGCAAGCTTTGACCCTCTTTGCTGCTTCACTTGAGAGAATGAGTCTCTCTGGTCTTAAACTCTTGAATATTATCATTCTTTTACTCTGAACACTTATTCCTACCTCCCCCCCAGTGATTGTGGTTTTCACAGTAATAGCAATAAAAGGCTCCAATGCGGAGCATGCTAAGGATGAGGATGTAACAAATTTACAGAGAACAGGTCCACCACTGGTAATGCAACTTGATAGCTCAGATACATGTTGCCTCACAAAACTCCCAAAAGAAATTGCTGGAATTTAGGAGGGGAGCATCATGGAAGAACTTGTCTGTAATATCCGCCAAAGATCATCAATTTCTACTGCTGGCTGTTGTTGGAGACAGACTACCTTACTGAAGGTCTTTGGCGTGAGTTGGTGCAGCAGCTGATTATGTTTATGTGGTTGTCCTCCCAGTTGGATTCACCTCACTCAGTGTCTGCTGCTTATAGCAGTTTCATGAAGCTACTTTAAATGAGTGTTCTCACTGCCACTGGTGCTGATCTGGAGCACATGCGTGTTTCCACAGACTGGTATACCTGTTTAACGTAAATCTGTGGGGTTAAATACTGCTTTTCTCCATTCCTCTCCTTTCTGCTGCTTACCATCATCTTCCCTGTGCTGGCTGAGTCCAGGAGAACTGCACTTATTTCAGTATAAATCAGAAAAATTTCTTTATATCCAACTCCCTTGAAAATACCCTGTGGCCAACTGTGAGCGTGACCAACCCCAGCAAAGACACTTGGTTTAGGTGCATCAATTCTCCCTTTGCTGACACCCCACAAGCTGGAGGAGAGCGGGGTTGTTGTCTTGAAGGTCTGCAGTGATGGTCTTGTTTCTCCTTCCTTTTCTTTCCACAGCTCATCCCAAATCCCTGATGTCTCAGTCTAGGCTGGTGGTGAGGCACATCCTGAAGCAGGCTGGCCATGCACGTGCCCTCAGAGAACTGGACATTCCACCAGTGCTGGTGAGCTATCTCCAACATCAGCCTTAGCAGGGACGCACCATGGAAGACACCTGCCCCGGAAATATGCCCTGTGCCTGAATTAAAAGCTCCTCTGATGTTGCTGTTGCACAACACAAAACAGAAGTGAATTTGTGGTTAAAGTTTTTTTGCTTGCAAAGTGTCTCTGAAAC
The DNA here is from genome assembly GCA_016647715.1 of Pavo muticus. Classification (NCBI taxonomy): domain Eukaryota; kingdom Metazoa; phylum Chordata; class Aves; order Galliformes; family Phasianidae; genus Pavo; species Pavo muticus. The sequence continues at coordinate 722,324 of JACDJE010000147.1, read as the reverse complement.
CTGTATGGAAAGATAGTAAGAGAAGGAGGAGAGAAAACCAGGAGTCTTCAGCTCCTGCTATGTATGCATCAGGCATATCAGAGTGATGGCAGAGCCGGATCTGAGCAAAGCTGCAGGTTGTTCCTCACAGCTTAGCCTCGGCTGTGTATAAGACCTGTTTCCCAGAGAGGTACTTTTAAGGTACTTCCTTGGTTGTGCAGCCTGGTGAGAGCAGCAGGAGGCTGTTTCAGCCACATTCAAGTGCCCTCACACTACCTGGATGTGGCTGTCACTTCCCCTGCACCCCTGTGCCATGCCCTGATGCCAGGTAAATGCAAATGCTGTTCCTAGTGGCAAAGCTTGTAGGTGACTCAGGCAGAGGCTGCAGTTCATGTTCCCAGGCAAAAATCCCTGAAGTCCCAAATCCCACTTCTCTGCTCAAGGAGTATCGCTAAATACCATTTTACTCTTACTAAAAGTGATTCATGTTACTGCTGAGGGCTGAAGCATCTCTCTTGGCTGAGTGCCTATGATTGTGCAGGATTTTTTTAATTAAAAATGTATGCTAATATTTTTTATTAAACTATTGTGATCTGTTTGGTAAAATATTGTTAAACTGATCATGGAAGAGACTGGAAGCCCATGTCATCTGGAAGTGACTGTTAAGCCTGGGCTGCCTTCATCAGGGATACATTCTGCTAACTGCTAGTTCTTTCGCTCCAGCATTGCTGTTGAAATGGAGGCAAAGGGAAGCGTGTGCTTCCAAACACCCTTGGCAGAGTGGGCCATTGGCTTTGGTTCAGATTCCTGGTCGCTATTGAGCTCCTGCAAAATGTCAGTGTGGCATCAGCTCTGCACAGGTTTCTGTCTGCAAAACGCAGGTACATCCTGCATTTCAAAGGTTGTGGAGTCTATTCATTAGTGTCCGTTAGGCTGCAGGAAGTCTCTCAGGGGAAGCATCCAGGTCCCTAAAGCTTGGCATTCTTTAAATTAGCTGAACAATGCTTTGGAAATCACTCTGTGGTGTTGGGAATGATTGCGTGGTGGTGGTGGAATGGAGCTGCCTGATCTGATGGGTCTTGCTCTCCTTCAGTCAATGTAAAGCAGCCTCTTCCCAGGGGAGGATGTAACACCACAGGAAGTCATTCCTCTGCCAGCCTGCTCACACATGGGAGCCCTGGCAGCAACAGATCCCCATGGCAGATGCCCTCCACCTCCAAGGCAGTAGTTCTGTAGCTCTCTGTTCTGCTGCATGTACTGCTGTTGGGCACTCAGCTGGTCCTGTGAACTTTATTATTTCACTCTGAAATGCCCTGACATCCTGGGAAGTGTAATGTCATGGGGACTTCACGGGGGTGATTCTTCCAGGCCTGGTGCTGCTCAGGGCAGCCTACAGACTTCCTCTGAAGGGCCTGAGGTTAGCTTGCAGTGTGTGGGAACCCTCCAGGGGCTTGTCCAGCACTAATTTATCCCCAGTGTTAAAAGTAAAAGAGTGAAGTTTGTTTCCTTTGCAAAGGCTGTGAGATCTTCAAGCTCTATCCAGGAACACACACTGGTGCTGCAGCTGAGCACATGTAGGTAACTCTTGTACTGCTTTTGTTCTAGTCCTTGTTTCCATCCAGGATTTTAAATTAAGGGCTTAGATCATGATTTTGGATCCCCAAACCATCCTGAAAGGGCCTGGACTCGTACAGGTGCAGCTTTCTCCTCCACCCAACCACTTGTGCATGTGTGGTGGGGTCAGAAAGTTCTCTGTTTTTGGGCTGTAGGAAGGGGAGCGCAGCTGAGCCTTTGCTATGGGATTTCCACAGCAGGTGAGATGTGCCTGCGGTCTGTGGGAAGATAGGGGACGACATCACCCCTATCACCCCCATCGCCCCCACCCCTTGGCCAGGCACAGGCAGATAATGAGTGTCATAATGGGTGCCCCGCTCACCCGGAATGAAATTGAATATTTGAATGGGCGAAAAACGTCATTTTCACAGTAATCACACCAAACAAGTACCAGCTGGTGGCCCTCGTGCCAGCTGCACATCTTTATTAATTACCGGACCTTTTGTGATCAGGAGCGGTGCTGAAGCCTGCCGTGCTGCGAGCAGCAGGCACTGCAGCAGCTGCTCCATACTGGTTCTGCATTTCTCACTTTCTGAGGCATCTCCTCACGTTTCTGGTTCGCAGTGGCTCAGCTGAGGGCGAGGAGCTGCCGGGGCCGCGGCCGGCCGGCACGGAGGCTCGGCTCTCCGGGGGGAGCGGCCTTTCTCCCCGCCCTCTCCGTGTCACAGGGCCCGCCCGCCCCGTCACGGCCCGGCCCCGCCGCCACACCCGGCCTGGCCCCGCCGCTCTCGCTGGCGCCGCCCCGTCCCTACCGGCAGCGGGCAGGGCCGTACCGCACCGCGCCGTGCCTCCGCCGAGCTCCGACCGCGGCCCAGCGCGCCGGTAAGTGAGGCCGGAGCGCGGCGGGACGGCTTTTGTGGCGGCGGGCAGGCCGCAGCGCCTCGGCGCGGCCCCGGGGGCTAACGGCGAGCGCAGCCGCTTCGCCCCCTCCCCCCGTGCTCGGCGTTCTGCCCCGCCGGTCTGCTCCACAGTGTTTCCCGCAGCGCGGCGCCCGGGGCCTGGCTGCAGCCCGGCGTGGTGGCGGGACCCAGAGCTGCTCGGCCCGGAGCTGCGGGGCGGGCGGTGCCGTCCCGGGTGCGCGGGGACGGCGTGCCCGTGGGAGGGGGGCTGAGGTGGGGCTGCGCCGGGGTCCGCTTCTGAGAGCAGGGCTGGACTGGGCCGTGCTGCTGCTGGGCTCGGCAAGCCCCGCCGGGAGCTGCCGTGCTCCCGTCCTCGCCTTTCCGCTGCCGACTTCCACGGGCAGCTCGTGGAGAACGCAGCACAACAGGCCTGGCTTCTCCAGGGCACTGCGTGCCCCCGTCCTTCCATCTTTCCATCCTCCTGCAGAGCCGAGCCTGCTGAAGGGCTCCCAGAGGTGGCGGCACACCGAAGAATGGCTGTGGGGTTCCCTGCTGAGAGGGGTGGACAACCCCGTGGGTTTTCTGAGGTCCTCAGAAAGAGTTTGGACAAGGGCTTTACAGCAGGGTACGTTGTGTTGTCAGATGTGAACCTGCATTCTTGGCTGTCTTTCTCCTCCCCATCCAGTGTGTCCCAGTGGATGCAGTGCTGGTGCCCTGTCTTGGAAAAACCAGGTATCTGCGAGCCACAGATAGAAAACTGACTTGTCACGTGGCTTTTTGTAAGATTGAAATAATTGCATCTTAGGTCCGGTTTCTGTTAGAGCTGCTGAGCAGTGCTGGTGTTCAGTTAATGACAAACCCCCGAAGCCAGAGGCCTTCCCCCAGAAATCGGGTGGCTTTGCGTTTTTGTTGGAAGTGTCTCTTTTCCTTCAGTTTATTGTCATCTTTCTCACCAGGCTTCTGTCTTTCACATCTAAAAGCTGAACGCTGGGTGCCGTGAGGTGATGGAGAGCAGCAGGGACAGAGTGTGTGCAGAGCGAGGCACCCAGACAGCCAGGCTGGAGCGGGAGAGACGCAGGAATGCCTCCGTGGGAGGGTTCTGCCTTCTAATTCAATAGCAGCCTTAATGGAGGCGTTGTGAGCTCTTCAGGCGGAGCTGTTAAACTTACACTCGTCTTGTAAAAGCGTTCACTTGCGTGTTTTTTTTCATGTGGTTACTACTTGCATTTGTGGTGGCTGTGATCTCCGTGGGGGCTGTGTGAGGGGAAGGCACTGTGCTCCTGGCTCGTCCCGAGCTCTGCGCCTCCACTGCTGTGCTAGTGTGGGCCAGCTTCAGTCAAGCTGAAGTCCTGCAGCAAGTTGAGGTCATAGCGAACTGAGGGGGCTGCTGATTTGGTAGCATGTCTGGTGTGTTCTCAGGTGTTTGGGTGCTGTTCAGCCGTTGTCTTCTTGCTCCACTGCTGAGTGTAGTCTGTGGCAGCCTGGGGCTGGAGCAGAGATGTGCTCAGCAACGTTTGCCCACCAGCATGTCTCTGTACCTGTCAGTGTGCTCCAAACCTATTGGCCTGGTGGCAGAACATAACGAAACACAAAGCGATGTTCTTTTACAAAAGAGGAGATGGGAACTCTGAGTGGGGGGAAAGCTGAGGTTGGTGGTGAATGGCACGCTGCCCATCTCTCCCCTTAAAAACAAGGCCCTGCCACACATGTAAGTGCATTGTATCCACCTAAGCTGTAACATTTTGCTCACCAGAGGACCCAGCCTGTCTTGATAAGTATGTCAATGCAGCACATTAATTACCCTGTTGGGGGTAAGGGTCAGCATGTCCTGCTGTGGATGCGGTCGCACCAGGAGGAATGGCTGGGGACAAGCAGCAGCGGCTCCAGACATGCAGATATCTGCCCACGTGGTGCTACGCGTCGGTGTAATTATTGCAGTGAAAAACAACTGAAGAAAATCACAGCTCTGAGTAAAGGAGTTTTACAACTATAAAGCTTCTGCTAAATCAGGCCTCGGGATTGAAACTTTGAAGTGCTTGAGTTGTCTTTGTTTCTGAGACAGAATGACATTAATACGCAGCTTTCCAACAAAACGGTTTCTGTCGCATGCTGCTTTTACTGTAACGAAAATCGTTAGCACAACAGTTTATTTGAGGATAGCGGCAGCACAGTTTAGCAGTTCCGGGCCTGTTGGTATTGACAGCTGCAATAACATCCCTCTGTAAACTGAGGAATTAATGGCATGAATATGCAGGAGTGTCCTGGAAAGGACTGCTGCTTGTTTGTAAGCAATGCTTGGAGAAATGAGATGGAGCGAAGTTTCCATGGGTGGCTCACAGAAGGAGCCGGGCCGTTCTGGTGGTGCAGGGCTGCACTCTGTGCGCTTGGGGCTTTGGGGCACCGTGTGCACTTCTTGCTGCCTCTGTTTGCAAAGGCTTTGATTTCTGTTGTTGCATGGGGAAAGACCGTGAGATGGCTCAGGGAGCTCAGAGTGTGTTGCATGGAGCGAGTTTGGACGGTTCATTTGGCCTAGGGAATGAGAACTGCATGTAGGGATGAGGATGCTGTGGGTTGAATGCCATAGAAGGAAAAAGCAGCATGTAACATGTAAGATAAAGGATGTATAAAATGGCCACGGATAAAACTACCTTGGAAAATGGAAGATGGTTTCTGATTCTCAGGGCTCTTGCCTTCTGGGGCAGGCTCAGAGTGCTCTGGGGAGACGCTCCCACATGGTTTGTGGAGGAGCATGGGGTCAGTGAGGAGGGATTGCACAGCTGCAGCAGGAGGGAGACTCGGTCCCTGGGGATGTACCCGTCCCACTGCAGTGTCACAGTGAGCTCCCTGCACCTCAGCTGAGACCCTTCTGAGGACGGTGGAAGGATCTCTTTTGTCTGTATGTGCGTTCAGAATGTGGTGAGCTGCTGCTTAAACACTGCACATTACCTGAGGATGTTGGGAGCAGGCGTGCATCCTGCCATGCTGCTGTGCCATGTCAGCCGCAGCTCGCTCTGGTTCTCCCACCCGCTGCCCTGACTGGTGCCAGACACCTCCTGCTGCACAGGGCTTCATGTGCTTCTCTGTGCCTTTGTCTCCATCACTGCACCATTGTATGGGCAGTGAGACAGATGGGGCTCGTTCCCATTCAGAGCTGGGACCTGGCCGGTGTGGCCTGCTGTTAGCGAGGCGTGCAGCCCTGCTGGGTGTCCTGTGGGATGCAGCCCTTGTGGCACTGCAGCTGGCTTTGCTCTCCACATCTTTGCATTTCCAGCATGGGGTAACCATGCCATGTTCCCCAGAGAGGAGGGAGAAAGAACCCTGGTGTCGTGGTGTACGACACGTGGCCTGCTGGAGGAGGCTGCTGTCAGGAGTGCACGCTCCCGGCGCTTCCTAGACTGCTGCTGGGGAAAGTGGTTTAAAGACGAGAGCAACCTGTGAGTCAGAGTCAGGGAGAGGGGATGCTTCATCTGACACCAGTCCTCCAACCAGCGGTCGGGCAGTTATCCTGGATTACAGAAATCCGTGCTCTTGCTGTGAGTGCTTCTGCATCCTAATCCTGGTGACAAGACAGAAGCTCCCCTGTGAGTTGGGTAAGTCTCTTAATTTAATGCCCAGTCTCCCATTTGTAGCATCAGGATGACATGCCCGGTTCCTTGCTGAGAATTAATTGATCGTAGCTTGTCTTTGCTGATGCCTGTGAGAATTAATTGATCACGCTCGAGTGTCCGCCTCCCATTCTGACAGCTGTACTGCCCGTGTGCTCCCACCTGCCCACATGAGAGCTGCAGGAGAGGGCACTGTTTTGTTGCGCTCTGGTTCTTGCTCTTCTGGAAGGTCTCTGTTCTGATGTGGAGGAGTAGAAAGCAGCGGCTGGATGAACGCTACCTGATGTCGTGGTGTTTCTTTGCAGTCAAATGTTTTCATGGCAGTTGTCAGGGTCTGAGTGGATTTGTGCAGAGCCCAGCTGTGCAGCTCTTCTGCAGAGCAGGGAATAGCTGTGTTCTGTGGGGCTGTCCCCAGCACGGATGAGGGTAGCAATGTGCTGTGCTCTGCATTAGGGGTCACTGGGGGATTCTGGGAGGCTCTGGCCCTGCTGAAAGTCACGCAGCCAGGGTAGAGTTGGGTGAGTCCGTTGATGGCCGTCGGTCACTCACACCAGCTAATCTCTGGTGCAGCACAAAGAAGGGATTTAGCAGTCTGCTTACCATAGGCATTGTCAGTCTGCATGAAGGAGAAAGGCTTGATGAGCTGCCTAAGGCCCGTGGTGGGTTTAGGGGATAAAACAGGGGCGCTTTCCCAAGTCTTTTAGGTTCAGGCTGTGAGACTCTCATCCTCCACCTCATTTCTATTTTTGTTGAATGCTGAGGTAGTTGTGCCTTTTCATGGATGCTCTTAAAAGTCTCGAGATCCCAGCTGAGGACAAAGCAGGCCTCTGCTTTAGCTGGTGCTGGGGAGGATGGAAGTTGTCCCTAGTATAGAATCATAGTATCGTAGTAGGATCCAAGTAGGAAGAGATCAATGGATGCTATTGAGTTCAACTCCTGGATCTACACAGGACCACTCAAAATTCAAACTCTGTTTCTGAGAGATTTGTTGTAACGCTTCTTGAACGCATCCTCAGTGCCTTGGATGTGCTGGAGGAGGGGACGTGGTGCTCAGCACTCACTGCTGGAGAAGGACAGCGTGTTGGCAGAGGTGCTTTGTCATGGTTGTACACTAACAGAGCCCCAAGCTCTGGCCCAGGTCAGCCTGTTGGCTCCAGCTGCCTGCTCCTCTGGCAGTTTCGGACGTGCCCTGCTTCCACCTATGGCTAGAGCAGAAAGCTGCATCACCCTAAGTATAACCAGATCTACCTCATCCCCCCTGGCTGCCTGAGGGAGCTGGGCACAGGTGAAGTGCTGTCTTTTACTGCTGTGATTTGTAGGTTTGTTTCTGACCCCGTTTTTGCATTCCATCAATACTGGTGTTTGCCCTCGGTGACTTTATTGTTCTGGCATCCATAAATAGCTGTGTGGTCACAGCAGTGAGCATCTACTGATGCCAGTGCTGATGTGGAGCCAGAGCGAGCTTATTTTCAAATTGAAGTCTTGTTCCTGTTTCATTTTTCTACTACTTTAGCAATTCACGTGTACAGATGTTTGCATACTATTTTCTGTTGATCCTATCTAAACAGGTCTCTCTAGAGAGGCTCTGGGGAGGCTCCAGAAGAATCCTGGAGTCACCCCAGGAAGGCTTTGGATCTGCCCTGGAGTGCAGAAGTGCTGTTTGTCAGAGCTGGAGAAGCACTGTTTGGCCCCTGGGATGCTCTGGGGAGGCCCTGGAAGCCTCAGAGAAAGGGCAGACTGTGCTGTCAGGGATGTGTAGCATGGTTAAATGCACCTCTGTCAATGATGGCTGTAAATACATCCCCTTGTCTCCAGCCTCCCAGTTGAGTGCCGGAGCTGTTCCAGGGCTCGGGGTCATGCAGCAAGGTCCTAGCTGAGCATCCTGCTGGCTGCTGTCAGGGAATTGTCAGACACTCACCCACGGCACGGTTATATTCAGCAGGCCTGAATTCCACTTATGCCTTGCTCTCTGTTACCTCCAGCTGGCTCTGTACCCGCAGGGCTCGAGCAGCCAACATAAACGTCAGGCACGGGCACAGTCCCTGGGAGCAGTGAGGTGGGGATCTGGCTGTGCTGGCGCTCTGTGCCCCCACTGCAGGCAGGAGGACAGGTCTGCGTGCAGCGTTCGGAGCATAGTTGCATCCTTCCCCATCTGTTTTCCCAAGCTGCTTATTTTAGTGAGGAGGGTGAACATCAGGGCTATCATTAATTATGGAGGCAAATAAATGCTGTGCTACTCTTGCACAGGTTCCCAAGGCTTGAGAGCAAACCTCACATCATGAGCTGGCTGTTGAGTTATAGGAGCTGAAGGCCATCATTTGGGTGTGTTTTTCGTTGAGATCTCTGGGCAAGCTCTGTGGGAAGCTTTCCTGGCCTTGGGCTGGTCAGAGCTAAGCCTCAGGTATTGCAGCTCAGCAGTGCATTACAATTCTCACTGGATTTATTTTCTCCAATCTCAATTCTGGAAAAGAAATATTACTATTTTGTTTCTCCTGCTATTAACATCAATCCAGGATGAAATTGAAAACCTCCCTCTCTCTGCTTCTGAGATAATCTGATGAGGGTGGTTTATAATAAGTATTTTTAATGCAGTTTTATCTTGCTTGACAGATGATTTTGCAAACAATTGAAATCTAGTGAGGAAAACAAAATATGGTAAATGGCTGCTTTTGCTAGATGCGCAGTTGCCATAAGGGCTGCTCCCCGGCTTGACTGATGCTTCCTGTTGTTTGGTGCTATGTTTGGGAGGGCTGGATGCAGAGTTTGGCGTGTCTCGGTCCCTCTACCTTTTGGAGGTGCCCATGTTTTCTGTGCTGAAGGGCAGTTGTTGACAGAGCAGAACCTCATTGTCCCTTTGACAAAGGTCAGAGGCTGAACGAGGTGGCTCGGGGCCCAGGTCTACCTGTCCCTGTGATGTGGTGCTATTGCCAAATGCTACAGGTGGGTTCTAGAGAATTCGGTACCGTGACGTCTTTGTGCAGAGTTCTAAAAGGTTGGAGGTTTTGGCAGCTGTAGTTGCAGGTGGTGACGTAGCTCTGCCTTGTTACACCTATGCGACACCCACTGCTGTCTCCTTATCTCTCTCTCCTTTCTTTTTGCTTTAGATCAGCCACGATGCTTTGGTCCCTGCGCCTGCAAGAAGACTCTGCCACCATTGTTTCCAGCTAGAAACACGCGAACCGAGCAGCTGCCATGGAAACAGGCTGCACGGAGGAGGCTGCCAGGACCCGGTCGCAGTCTGCAGCATGCAGGCAGTGCAAGGGCGGTGAGCAGCAGCCGGAGGAGAACGTTGAGCGGCTGTCCCAGCGGAGCGACGCCTCAGCCGTGGCTGCAGAGCAGCAGCAGCCCCAGGCGCCCTCCGGCAAGCTGAAGAAAACTGCTTTCAAACTGTTCGGAGGGAAGAGGAGTATATGTACACTGCCGAGTTTCTTCAGCAGCAGGAACAAAGGCCAGGGGAAAGGAGCTTCTAAAAAGGGGCTCAGTAAAAGTAAGACCCACGATGGGATCAGCGGCACTGCATATGATGAGGGCAGTGGGGCGCAGTTGGAAAGCCCTTCAGATGGAAGCAGGGATTCTCATCCTTGCCTGCTGCCAAGCTCCCAAAGCGTTCACGTGGCCATAGACACCGGTGTCAAGTTTGATTTTGGCAGGCAGGATGGTTCTCCGCCAGGGAGTACTGAGGGCTACGAGAAGAAGCCCAACGGAGACAAGTCATCCTTCCCCAGATCGAAAAAAGGCCTCAAGGGGCTTCTGAACAGCATCCGGCGTCACCGTAAGAGCAAGGTTGCTGAGTGTGAGAAAACAGAGCTCTCTGAGTGGCCTGGGGATTCGGAGGAGACCAGCAAAGCTCAGGGCACAAAAGCGGAAACCCCTGGAGCTGTGGAGGAAGGAGGACCCGGATCTGTCCCTCTTGCTGCAGCCTGCCCAGGGAGCTCAGCAGATAACTGCTTGATGCGCACAGCAGCTGACTTTGGGGAGGCTGCTGAGCCAGACTGGCTCCAGGCTGATAAGGGCAGCTGTGAGGGCGATGTGGTGGCAGTGCCTGGGGGCAAGGATGATCTGGATGCAAAATCAGAGGTAGATGCCATTGTCTACACAGAGTCCAACTACAGCCATCTCCCTGTGGCCCTTCATCCAGACTTAGCAGACAACGACCCTCCCTCATTACATTCTGGGGACCAGCTGAGTCTCCTCTTTGGAGACGTCACATCCCTGAAGAGCTTTGATTCCCTCACAGGGTGCGGAGACATCATTGCCGAGCCCGACATCCTCAGCATTGCTGAGAGCACGATCTCTGTGGAGCGCAGCCGAGACACTGCTAAACGGAGCCCATGCCTCGTCACCTACCAGGGAGGTGGGGAGGAGATGGCCATGTCTGAGGAGGAGTACCTCCAGCAGATATGGGACAGCACTGCTGAAGAGGGCAGGAGCTACGAAGCCCTGCTGCCTCCAGCTGTGAGCAGTCCCGAACTGCAGGCAGTGAGTAGCAAGTTGGAGACGCACGGTTTGCGTGAGGGAGAGGTCCACCCCTATGCCAGTGGGGCAATGGATGGGGTCGAGCTCCTGACACCACAGAGCGACCAGCAAGAGTCCGCGCCTAATAGTGATGAGGGATATTACGACTCCACCACACCAGGACCAGAGGATGAGACTGGGGATGGACTTTGTGAGATCAAGAAGGACCGTCTTCCCAGAGACAGCTACAGTGGCGATGCACTTTATGAGTTTTACGAGCCCGATGACACACTAATGAGCCCCTCTCATGGGGAACAATCCCTGTTTGAGAGCAAAGTCTCTCATCCAGAGATCTTCAGCTACTTCTTGGACTTCTGCCTCCCTGCTGAGAAAAGCCTGATCCAGATGATGGATCAGAAGAGGGGGGTTATGGAAACTGAAGAAGAGCGGCTAGCTGCCATTCAGAAAGAGCTGCTGTTTTGGGAGCTGCAGAGGGAACCAGGCTTGAAACGACTTGATGTTCCCAGCAAAGAGAAGTGTCCCAGGGAAAAGCAGCACGTTGAATGTAAAACTAGAGCAGCCAACTTGATTGGCAAAAATCAGAGTTGCCTTGGTAGTGAGCAGATTGCCTCTCAAGCTCTAAACAAGAGTGTGAATGGTGGGATTTTGGTGGCTAGAGCTGAAAATCCAGAGTGGAGTGATTTTCCAGGGCCTTTGTGTCCAGAGAACTGTTACAACAGCCAAAAAGCCCAAGGAAGTTGCCTTATTCAGCTCATGAAGAACAACCCCGGGTTCAGTTCTGACCCAGACTGTGCATTGTTTGGGGGGTCCCTCCATGGCAGTGCAGGCTTGGCCAAACAGGGGGTGTTCCCCAGCCACAGACCCCTGGAGCATGAGGGCTGCTCGCAGAGCGAGCACCACAGTGGGGTGGAGGCTGCCAGCAGAGAACCCCAGGCTGACCGCGAGTGTGAACCTGAGCACGCCATGAGCTTCTCACAAGCTCTGGTGGAGTTCACCAGCAGTGGGACCCTCTTCTCCAGCCTGTCGGAAAGCCTGGGCAGCTCCGACTCTGGCTCTTCTTTCACTCAGAACCTCCCCGTCCTCCCCACCATGGTCACGTTTGACATTGTCGATGTGGAGCAGGAAGGGGAAGGGGAGTGCGAACAGCACCTCGAGATGAATGCTGATGAGGACATGGCTGCATCCTTCGAGGCCTTTGATGAGAGCTATGTGCAGAAGGAGTCGTTTGCTGAATGTGACGAGAGAATGTTCCTGGGGTACCCCCAGGGCTCCTTCCAGAGCTGTAACTGGGGGGTTGCCAGCCTGCCCCGGCACCTGCGTCTGCACGGGCTCAGCCCCGCCATGCCAGCACCGCTCTCCCTTAACAGGAGGAGCAGATCGCTTGACACAGAGAGCCTGGAGTTTGAACTTGCGGACTTGCAGGTCTCCAAGAATGGCCTTAAGCCTTGCCAGCTGTGGTCAAAATGGGACAAAAAGTACTCAGACGGAGCGAGAAGGAGCAGGAGCAAAGAGGAGGCAGAACTGTCAGCTCCTGAAGGTGGGGAGGCCAATGGTGTGCTGAGCTGGCCGGGCTTGCAGCACCTCCAGTACGATGCCGAGCTGGCTCCTGGGGGGATCAAACACTGGGGTTTTGCTCCAGCTGCTGGGATGCAGAGCGGCTGGGAGCCATCTGAGCGGTCAGATGCAGACCCCCCCTTTTTGCCCCTTTCAAGGGGCGGTCCCAGAGAAACTCTGGAGAGGCAGCCCCAAGATCCAGAACCAAACAGGCTCCTGGTCAGGCCATCCAACTTACCTCTGCAGCCTGACACGAGGCAGCCCCAGGAGGCATCTGGGTCATACAGGTATCACGGAGAAGCCCCGGCCAAAAAGCTCGCACGTGTGCTCCCGCTGGGGGAACCAGAGCCGCCGCAGAGCATCAGCTTTGCCCAGTCCCCAGAGAAACCATCCAAGTGCAAACCTGTCGGCGTCACCCAAGGAATGCCCCAGTTCCACGACGACGATGACACCGAAACCTTAAAAAGCTCAGCCTGCTTCGCAGAGCGCTACGGGAGTGCCAGCAAAGAGCTGCTGAAAGCGAGAGCTGCTCCGGGGAACGCGCTGCCCGGCGGCTGCCTGAGCACTGCAGTGAATGTAATGGGAGCCAAATAGCTCCTCCTGGGTGGCTGGGAAGTGGGGAAAGGGGTGGAAAGGGAGGGGAGTGGGGGAAGGAAAGTGAACACTAACGAGTGACTTATGTCGAACCGGGCCAACAAAGATGAACTCCTCTTGCAGCTGCAGTACATAGTCTCCATGCTGCTGCCGTTCTGCACTGCTGTGGGTACTCTGGTTTGGTGCAGAGCAACCTCCTAGATTCATAGATTAATACTGAGGCACTTTTGTTTTTTTTCCAGTGCGATCCACCACTCTCGAACACAATACACGATGCAAAATGTGGTAGCGGCCCCAGTGCACAACCCCATTGCTGCTAGAATAAAATCTGGGAATGGACCCATTTCTAGTATGGCAGGTTTGTTCTCTGCAGATGAAAGGGCACCATCACCTTTAAAAAAAGAAGCTGGGCAATTGGCAGTTGTGAAGGAGTGAGGAGCATTGCTGCGCTGTGCCCTCGCTCGCTGTGCCGGTTGGCTGTGTGCTACTCCCACACTGGGGTTTCTCAGCATAGGGCTGGGCTGCAGCAGGTGCTCTGGGGGACCTTCCTGGAGACTCCGGGGCTGCAGCCAGGGGAGCGCGTGCTGGGGAAGCTTTCAAAAGAAGTTGGGTTTCTTCCTCTTCTCTGTGAAATGCTTGGGTTTTTTTTCTTTTCTTTTGGACAAACTTTTGACATCTTCCATCTTGATCTTGATCTGGGGAGGCACAGAGGAAGGACAGAGGTTATTTTGAGAGCGAGGACAGGAGGCAATTCAGCCGCAAGGGGAACTGCGCTGTAGCTTTTTTTCCCTGCCTGGAAGGAAAGTAGAAGTTTTTGTGTGCGTGCTGATAACGTTTTCCAGTTCTAGCTTTAATTTGCTCAAGAATACAGCGTGCAGAGAGATGTTCTATTGATGGATTCCCTTTCAAGAACAAAGTATCAGTCCCTTTTCTCTGTCATGGTCTCTCTCCATGGTGTGTAATTTCCAGCTGAAGCCTTTCCTATGCTTTGTGCCTCATCCCCAGCCTCTCCCAGGCCAAGGGCACACGTACGACTTCTGTGAAATAAGCTAAATTTGCATTGGGCCTGTAGCTGTAAAGTTGCTGTTGCTGTGTTGTTTTTTGTTTTACGTTTTGTGTTTATTTTCTTTACATAAACTCATACGAGGAAAGTATTCTATTAATTGGAATACAGGATGTAGCACAGCCTAAATTAGGCTTCACAGCTTCTTCCTTCTAACTGGAGGGAACAAAAATGCCGAAGATTGCTGCAGGCTTTTGATTTTCTTTTTCTTTAATTCCTCTTTTGAACAAATGTGGAGAAGGAACACAAGCGTAGGAGACCGACGTTCTGAGGAGGTTGTCAGAGCTCTTGGAGACACCTGTTTGAGGATAGCAGAGCAGAGCTGACATCTCTCCTGAAGAAGTTCTCAGTGTCCTTGTTGATCTGAAGCACGTTAGTCTCTAAACCAAACCTTCCTTTGAGCTGATCAGCTTCAGCGCAGAGGCTTGTGCCAGGGGACCTTTTGCAGAGCCTCTTGCCATTGGGCAGAAGGAGAGGACCTAAGAGACAGGGAGGAATGGAAACAGGTCCCTGCACAGGGTGGCTGGCAACCCCCCCAGCTCTGGAACTTGAGAGGCAGATGAGGATGTTGGTGAAGATCCATCCAGGAGGTTCTGTAGGGTGAGTCAGTCACCCAGAAACCCCAAAACTGCCTATGCCAGGAACAGAAGAAGGGTGATTGTCATAGGGGACTCTGTTCTGAGGGGAACTGAGGGCCCAATATGCTGTCCAGACCCTTTCCCACAAGGAAGCCTGCTGCCAACCTGGGCCCTGGGTCATGGATGTCACCAGGAAGCTCCCTGGTCAGGTGCGGCCCTCCGGTTATTACCTGCTTCTGGTAGTGCGGGCTGGCGATGTTGAAGTTGAGGGGAGAAACCCAATAGCTCAGCACCCACATCACTGGTGATGAACTGTGGGGTGGCATGCCACAATCAGGGGGGCTGCGTGCTACTGAGATCCTTCATTCTGCTCCACAAGGTGCTGGGTACGATGAAGCCCATCTGAAATGCTTCTACACCAACACACACCATGTAAGGAACAAGCAAGAAGAGCTAAAAGCCTCGGCTCAGTCCCAGAGCTACTACATCACTGGTGTAAGCAACGCCTGGTGGGAAGAGTCCTGTGGCTGGTGTGATGTGATGGGTGGTTACAGGCTCTTCAGAAGATAGGCAGGGCACCAAGAAGGCGGTGGGCATGGCTGAGAGCTGCAGGAGTTCGACAAGTGTCTGGGCAGTGCTCTCAGACACGGGGTCTGATTTTTGGGTGCTCCTCTGTGGAGCCAGGAGTCTGACTTGATGATCTGTAGGGGCCGGTTCCAACTTGGGATATTCTACGAGTCCCTTTCTGTGGCTTACAAAACTTCTTCCTACTTCTGTCCAACTGATTGTAACTCAGTTACTGATGAATTAGGTGTTCTTCTTCCCGAGTTGCCTATTTTCTGCTTCTCTTTGCAGCAGAGGTTATAACATTAAATAAGTCACAAACTGGAAATAGCACAGTGATGCCCTTCTCCAGAGCCTGGCACGCCGTGGGGGTGGCGGGGCTCTGCTCAGCACTGGTTTGGAGCTGAGTCCTGCCCCAGAGCAGCTCACCGCCTGCTGCCCACACCTGCAGCCCAGGTACACGTGTGGCTGCGGTTGGAAACGTGGGCAGCTCCCTGGTATTGCTTTAGTTGTAGGGGACCAAGGCATGAAGAGATTTTCTGTTTTGTTTTCCTAAGCAGAATGGGTCCTATGATTTCTTCTTGAGATGAGTCTTCTTACTGTCCTGTCCTTGTATGTCCGTGAAGGAACAGGGAAAGGCAAAGCCAGGATTCCTTATTGGCAGCTCCACTTAAGTGTATGTTGTTGTTTGTTTGTTTGTTTTTGTTCTGAACAGATTCCTGAGGCTTGAGCAGACCCATCTGTGTGTCCTTGGGATTAAACCTTCCTTTTTCAGTGTTTATGCCACGAGCATCCCCTAACGAATGCTCCTAACTCCCTCTTGCTCAGAGCGAGCTCAGCTTTGGATCCCAGCATCCCAGCCAAGCCCTGCTGCAACTCAGTGCCGATCCCAAAGAAAGGATCCCGTAGTTATCACTAGCAACACCAGAGTTGTCGCAACACAAATAGGTGCTCACTGGAATCGCTTGGCCTCCGCAGTGGCCTCTCACAGGAATTTTTAACCATTATCTCGTTTTAGCGTGTCACCAAAGGCATCTTGTGGCTCAAAGGGGTTTTGCGCAGTGTTTTGTTTGTAAATGATGGAGCCTTTGCCAAAGTTCTGGCGAAGGATGAAAGTGTCTCAGTGCTAAAATGAATGTTCAGTTGCAAATGCATGTCTGTAGTAATAATTATTTTGGTTGTAGGTACGTAGTGGGAAGACTTATTGGACAGCAGTTCCTAGACTCTGATGTGTGAAAGCAATACAGCCAAGACTTGATAATCTGACTTTATACCAAAGGTTTCTCCTCTTAATTTGATTTGAACTAAACGAATCAAATATCTGTTGATTTAAAATGAGGTTTCTGAAAGCATTTTAAAAATAATTTATTGGATTATTGGAGTATTCTGCCCCATTAACCCAAAGAATTTTCAATACACTAACCTAGTCTGTAAACTGTCACTGCCATAGATTGGATTTCAGTACCTAATGTATTCCTGCTTCTATAACACCTGTCTGCAATGGAATAGGTAGGACCCGATCTTCCCACCATGCTTTTCTAGTAGGGAGTTACAAAGGGACTTGTTTGAGTGCCAAATACAAGCTCCTGGGTCTTGATCTTGTCCCCCTGTGGCTTTGGGAGAGATTTCTCACAGCTGCATAGTCCAAATTAACACGTCACTGGAGGGGGGAAGTACTCATTCTTGTATGGTGTTAACCCATTTTCAGAAGCAGTGCATATTGGAATGAGAGGATAAGCTTTAAGGGGGGGTCCTTCATCCTTTCTCTGATCTACCAGGCTGTTTATTGATGACTGGGAATGCTTAGTGGCCAGCCTTTGTTGAAGCCAAACAGAAGAGGATTTGGTGTCATAGGGAGTGCTTAGAGCAAGTTATTGTCCCACTGAGTGGGATCCCATGGCTGCTCTGTGGTATGGGGCAGGGGCCTGGAGGACACCCTTATGGGTTGTGAGCTCTTGGAGCTCTTTGACCAATGCTGACCTCATAATGAGCATGATTTTCCTAAAAATGTGATGGAGGAGTTTCCCACCTGAGTCCCTGGACCACGTTGGAGCTAGAAGCAGTCAGACCGCTCACTGAGGGCTGCAGCTTCTCATTTCTGGCTCAAGCCATTGTCTTTTAACCTGGTAAAATACAGACTTACCCAAGGAACCTGAGCTTGAGAGCAGTAATTCTTGTGCAAAAGAGGTCTGCGGAGACAGAAATGAGGCGTACAGCTCGGGGTGAGCAGCTTTGGCTGAGGTATGGAGGAACACCCCCAAACCTGACGGAGCTCAGTGCATCCAGGGAAAGCCTTGGAGAGGTGGGTCGTGGCTGTTTGCTGCCCATCAACCCCTGACCAGGTCAGCCTACCAAGTAGCTCTGTATTGCGTTTTGGGGACTTCGTTTGTTTGTTTTTTATACACACATAAGAAAACGGTCGATTTTATCTATTTTTGTATAGTTTTGCATTTTATATTCACGGGGAAATTTTACGGACTGTTCTTTTACTTACGTACGTTATGTGTTTCCAAACGGTGCGGTTTACAGTTCTGATGGAGAAACAGCAATTTATTGCTGTCACTGCTGCTGCCACTGCCTGTGCAATGCAAGGGACCCCCGCTGCTCCCCACAGCCCCGTGCAGAGTGCTGTTCGGCATCGTCTGAAGGGGCAGCTCTGGAAATGAGAAGCCAATCCACTGCCGCTGCACGCTCTGTGTGGACACCGTCAGGATGTCTGTTTTGATACTGGTTTGTCACTCTTGTCAGCTGTTTCTTAGCTTTGTTTTCAATCTGAACTTGTGCACCGTGGTGATTTTTCCCTGAAAGTATTGTTGGTTGTCTTTAAACAAACACCCAAACCGTGTGGATGTCAGCTGGGGCTTCCCCTCCTGTGTGCTTCAGTTGTGTTGTCCCACACCGGGCTCTCCTCAGTCCCCTTCAGCCGTTGCAGGGCAGGAGGTGCTGTTGGCTGCTGCGGGGTGATGTGGAAACGAGTGGAACAACATTGCCTTGAATTTTGGGGTCACAACCAAAAGGAGAGCTCTGGGCACGCTCAGACCCAACACAAGTTAATGTGGATCTTTTTTTTTAAATGGAATGAATATGCTGCTTTGTTTGCCTGACTCGGGGCCCTGCAGAGTTTGCGGCCCTGTGTGGGGTGTAAGGGCTGACATAACTCTGCAGGAGGTCGTGATGATAGCTGAGCGGAGGAGAACAATGCCCAGCGCTCACGTGCAAAAAGAAAATGAAACGCTGAAAAGCTGAAAGCAGATTCGTCCCCTTCTTCCCCCCGAGCCAACACCAGCAGAGGTGGCAGTTCCAGGCTGAGATGTTTGGCTCTGCACGGATTTGTGTCCTTTAATTCAGCAGCTCTTAACAAACAGGGGCGCTGTCGGGGTTCCTTAGGATGGAGCAGGGGCGGGATGGCAGCTCTCCTGGCAGCTGATCCCGGGGCCCACAGTGCAGGCAGCACATGGGAACCGAGGGGAGCCCAGGGTTCTAAGGAAGCAGAGCTGCCCCAGCTCTGCCCCTCTGTCCCCATTGCGGCCATGCAGGGATCCCCGTCTGTCCCGGCTGCCCTGTGCCCTGCCAGGTGCCCGGTTCGGGGCTGTTCTGTTTTGTTCTGGTCTCATTGCTACTCATCCTCTCGACTTTTTAATGTACTGACTGTGTTTTAAACTGAATGTTCCTTTCACTGAATTCTAATGAATAAACTTCAGATTTTTAGAGAACACCTGATTTCACTCCTGCTTTGTGTATCAGGCTTACTTGTGCTCAATTCCATCTTTCTCTTTTCCCACTTCTCCCCTTACACTGAGAGCACAGTGAGCTGCTGGTCTGCCAGGTGCATGCCTTGTCCAAGCTGTGGTACCGAGTGCACTCTGCAGCATGGCCCTCCTTGAGGCTCTGCCCTGAGCCGAGCTTTCCCCTCTTTATCTCTGCTGCTGCTGAGTGCAGACACGCGGGTATTTGTCCTCACAAGGAGCATTTCCAGGCTCCCACAATGAGACTGCACAGCATTGCCCTCTGGTGTGGGTTCCTGCTGGGTTACCTGGGGTTTGGCACTGCCCTTTTCCCCTCAGCTGATGGGAGCTGTGTCTTCCCCTGCTCCTCAGCTCTGTTTTAACTGACGAACTCCAGCACTGCTTTGTGCTGGTGCACTCCGAAAGCGGTGGAAGCGCGTGGTGGGGAGAGTGGGTGGCTCTGATCCCTCCTGTGGTCCCAGGCTGCGGAGAAGCATCACATCTGCACTGCTCGTGCTTCACACTGCTCGTGCTTCACACTGCCCTGCTTCGGAGAGCTTTCCCTTTCCAGGCCCCAAACCTTCAGCATTTTCATGTAGAGCCAACCGAACTGTGTGTTGGCCTAAGCTGTCACTGATGTACCCCCGACGCAATGTTGTTGGTGGCGAAGGCTGCGGTCCCACAGCTGCTCTGTGTGCCTGTCCAGCAGTGCCTCCAGCCCATTGAGTGCTCTGGGGCCCAAGCTGCCCCAGGGGGCTGTATTCACACTGCTGCCTCTAATGGGAGGCAGCTGGGACTGACTGGCGCGATCGCATCCTTCAAAGCTGCTCCTTTTAACATTTAATTACTATTTATAGGGCTGTGTTCTGATCCTATGGGAGGGAGAGGCTACAGCCCCCTGCCCATCCCGGAGGAGCCATGGCTATAATGGGGTTGACCCCTTATGGCATCTAATTGAATTTAGGGAGGAAAAAACTCCCTGGGCAGTGTGAAGAGGGGACAAAGCGGGCCAGGCACCAATGTCACTGATGGATGAGCCCCAGTGCTTCACTGCATCTTAACCACGGGCAGGAGCCTGGGAGAGAACAAACGGTGACAGCAAACCACACGAGCGTGACCTTGACCTGTGGGGATGGAGCCCAGGGTGTCCCTCCCAGCGGGGAGCTCTCAGGTTAGTGCTAATCACCTGCTGCTAAACACAGCTCCCTTACTGCAGCTGAGTCTGGGTGCTGAGCAAACATGCTCAGAGCTGCCTGTCCTCATGTGGATGTGTTCCACGCTTAACGTGTTGCTTTTGGTCTCGTTTCTCTTCCTCCAAGAGGTTTCCCAAAGGCACATCACTGAGCGGTTTGGGAACACCACCGGCTGCTCCTGTCCCACTGGGAGCCCAGGGGAAGGGCTACTTCTTAAGGGGGCTGGGGCTGCCAATTAGCACCAGCCCATTAATCAAGGCAGTTCTCCTAGAATCGTTAAGGTTGGAAAAGACCTCTGAGATCACCTAGTCCAGCCATCCACCTACCACCAATAGTGCCCAGTAGCCTGTGTCAGCCGGTGCCACATCCACACGTTTCTTGAGCACCTCCAGGGACAGTGACTCCCCCACCTCCCTGGGCAGCCTGTCCCAGCACCTCACCACTCCTTTGGAGAATAAATTATCCTTCATATCCAACCTTAGGGCTTTGTGGCCGTGAATTAAATCTCGCAAAGCAGGGCACCCAAAAAGCCACGGAGATTTATTTTTTAATCTCTCTATTTTTAGAACGAGGCTGAGCTCTGTTTCGTGCTGGAAAATAAATCCCACCGGGCTGCAGCGTGTCGTGGAGCCGCCATCCCTCCTGGCGCCTCCTGCTTCAGCATGGCAGCACGGCTGGGAGCGGGACCGGCTCCCCAGATCCCCCCCCCGCTGGGTCCGGAGGCGCTCCCTCCCAGCAGGAAGGAGCTGGCAGCACACACCGGAGCCCGGCTGCTGGCAGTGCCCTTCTGCAGGCAGTGAGGGCTCCGGGAGCATCCCCGTCCCTCCCCGTTCATCTCTTTGCAGGAATCGCTCCCGTCTGCGTGGATTTTTGGAGCAGTTCTGGTGCTGGGCTGACCTCTAAGGGAGAGCTCCGTTATTGCACTGCTGCGCTCAACGGCGCTCCCAGCGCTTCCCGGCGAGCGTCGCTCCGGATCGCGACCCGAAGCGCGGTGCGCGTGTGGCCCTATAGACGGGGCCCCAGAGCCGTGCCCCTGCGTAGGCACACCCAGGGGTGGAAGGAACCGAAACAGCGCGGTTTGCGTGCATGGGGCGCTCAGATCTCTGCAGCTGGAGCGAAGGTCCGTTTTGGGGAGAATAACCTCCCGTGCCATCCCATGATGCACACGCTGCGTTGTGCTCCGGCACCAGAGGGCACCGGGGACCCGCTCAGCCCAGTGCCACCCCCGGGACCGGCTCTGCCCCGGGGCACTGAGGGCTTTGGGCCCTCTCTTCTCTGCAACCTGAAAACGTGTCCCATTTCCCAAAGCCATCCACGCAGCAGCACCACACACACAATATTACTTCAGATATCCATCCCATGTAACGTTTGGCTTCATTTTTGTTTTACAGAGGCTTAAAGCAGAAGGCATCCTATTTTGTGCTCCCAGCAGAACGGCTCGCAGCACTTGCCCAGAGCTCAGGCTTCAGGACAACGTCCCCTTGGCTCCAACCCAAGGATCAGGCACTCCCTGGCCATGTCACTCCCTGCACTCTGCTCTCAGGGGTATGTATGGAGAGGACTTCCCAGAGACCATCAGAATAAGCCTTCAGGATCATGCTAGGAAGCTCTTAAAGGGGGAGAAACAAGTGGCTTTCCCCAGTATTCCCCTCAGGAGCCCCATTGGGTCCCTGCGGGGGGTGGGCTCAGGGATGAACAGCGCGGGGTCCGGTCACCCTGGGGTGCAGGTGACAATGTACTGCAGCTGACACAGGAGCAGAAGGAGGACAGAGGTTTCAGCCTGCCAGGGATAATAATAAAAATAATAGTAAAAATATTCCAAAGTAAGAGGGATGGTATGGCATGGAATATGATGGAATGGAATGGGATGCTCCATTTTTTCCGGTGTCACCCTGGATGCAGATCAGAGAGATGGAGGAGATCAAAACTCCCCTTAGCACGTGTCCCAAGGAGCCCCCACACCTCTATGGCTCTTCCATGGCAGAGCAGCACCAAATCACTCGGCTGCCTGCAGAGATGTGGCAATGGGACAGCAAAAGCCAAGGAGCCACAACACAGCATTGGGACTGCACATAAGAAGTAATAGGTATGGGATTGTGAGGTGTGGTTTCCTGGGTGGAAGATGAAAGAAGGGTGATTAGATGTCCACGTGTTGCCATTCATTAAATAAGGAACAGTTTTAGGCAGAATTTTGTAGAAAGAGACCTGATGAATGTGGGTCTGGGTTCCTCAAGAAACTGCACCTGCTACCACTCTGCAGGAGGAAGGATGGCTGAGTGAGGGAAGCCCCACTTCGCCCTCCTCTGAGTGCTGCTTTGGCTTTTGAGCGGCAGCAGTGGCGCTGGGTTTATCTGCTGTCTTCTGGGGCCGGAGCAGCGCCAGCATGAAGGATGCGTTGGTTTAATGGGACCTGGGGCTGGGGGTGGCAGACCCGGCCGTGCTATGGGGAGCATCTCCAGGATTATGGAATGCCAAAGGCAAAGAGGCATCAGATATGATTAAAAAGTGATTAAGGCTGACTTTGAAAAACAGGACTTGGGGAAACAAATCTTAGGAGAGATAAACGGGGGGATTTCCTTGCTTGATCGGTGTGGTGTGTGAGAAGGAAAGTAACGGAGACCGAATCTGATGGAGCCCAAACCTCACAGATGTTGTTTATGAATTTTGCGAGTTTTTTGGGTATGTGTTTTATTATTGCAATGAATGGAGCCTGCAGCAAACTGCTGCGCTGGAGCCTGAGCGCCCCTGGTCCCAGCGGGTCAGTTCTGCAGCCTGGGGCCAGGCTTCTCTGCCATCACCACTGGTGTGGGACAGGGCAAGCTTGGATCTCTGCAGTCCTTTCTTTCTCCAAATCCTTTTTGTTCTCCCCATGGTTGGGCTTCACTCGCTGCTCCGTGGGCACTGTGCATGGATTTGCCCTCTGAGGGCAGAGCAGAGTTTGTGCTCCCCTGTGCCATCCCCATAGGGGACTGCAGTGAGGGCTGGGATTTAGAATTACAGAATGACAGAATCATTAAGGTTGGAAAAGACTTCTAAGATCACCAAGTCCAACCATCAACCCATCCCCATGTGCCTACTAACCACATCCCTCAGTGCCACATTGACCCTTTTCTCGAACACCTCCAGGGATGGTGACTCCCCCACCTCCCTGGGCAGCCTGTGCCACTGCCTCACCGCTCTCAGAAGACATTTTTATCCAGCCTGAACTTCCCCTGGTGCAACTTGAGGCCATCAAGTCCCTCCCGCCCTATTGCTGTTACCTGTGCCACGTCCCACCCCACCTCCTCCTGCTATCCAGCAGGACAGCATTGAAGCCAAGTTGTCACAGCCCCAAGGCACTGATGGCCCTTAATGGTCTTGAGCAGCCCCACCTGTGTCCCACACCCACCCCTGTGGGCCCAGGAGCCCATTCAATCCCAGCTGGGGTACTGGTTCCCCCCCAGGCACAGCCCACGCCTGGCCACCCTGAGTGCACTGCCAGCCTCACAGTTGTTCCCAGCCTTTGGGCCGCCCAGTGCAGAAAACTGATGGGTGCTGGGGGGCCAGGCAGAGCCTTGTGTCTGGGGAAGGGATGTTCTATACAGGATGCCCTGTATAGAAATAAAACCACCCTTTATAGAACCACACAAGGCCGGTGGCTTTTGTTCTTGCTCCAAGAGCTGACTGATGAAGGCTCCCTGCTATCCCCAGGCTCAGGAAGTGTGCAGGAGGGTTTCCAGGCATGGAGAGCAGCCGGAGCTCCAAAGGTGGGCATGGGAATGGGCCCAGAGCAACCCCTCTTGCTGCGGGGCTGTGTGCTACGTGCGGGCGCTGAGGGGTGCGGTGACGCTCTGCTTGGCCCTATTTCTTCTTGGGTAAATTGTTTGTTTCCAATAATAAAGCGCTTCATGGTGTGAAGCTTGAAAAAAAGTGAAATCTGGAGCTGCACCAAGCCTGGAGGGAGGCGTGCCGCTGACTCTATTGTTCCTTTAAGAAAGAACAACAGGGAACCAGACGAAAATGAGCTCCCAGCCACCAGCCCCGGTTTGGTGGCACTGGGGCCAGTGGGAGCCCCGTGCCCGGGAGGGAAGAGGCTGCAGCCCCCAGTGGGACGGGACCCGTGACTTGTGTTGGCACCAGCCTCGCTCGGGGAGGTGTTCCTGAGCTGACTTTTTCTATAAAACAAACCAAACCCCTCCGAGATGCTCGCGGTGCTGTCCGGTGCGTTCTGCGGCTGTGAGGAGTTATTAATAACGCCCGGGGCCGGAGGAAGCGGAGGAAATGGAGCCAATAGGTGGAAGCGTGTCCCCGTGTCCCCGCTCCGTGCGGCTGGGCCCTGCCCTGCCCTGCTCCCTTCCCGCGGCGCTGCTGGGGCTGCGGGACGCTCCGCTTTGGGGGAACGCGCTGTAGCGCAGTGGGGATTTCCAGGAGCGGCAAACGGAGAGCAAAGGGCTGCTGAGGTCTGAGCTGCTTCCCAGCGAGTCCTCACGTTGTAGCACTATGGAGGGAGACAGCTAAGCCTGCCGTGCTGAGTCCTCATGAGCCAAATAAATGAGGAGCGGGGAAGTGTGCTCCCCCTCTGGGACAGCAGACAGGGAAGTCCCTGAAGGAGCCTGGAGCAGCTGGACTGAAAGAGAACGTGGGGATGTCACAATTTCACTGATTCACACAATTTCACGGTGTGCAGGAAGGGAACCTCCAGAGAGGTTCAGGTTGGATATTAGGACAAATCTATTTTCACAGAGAGGTAAAGCGCTGGCACAGGCTGCCCAGAGGGGTGGTGGAGTCACAGTCCCTGAAGGCTGTCAGCTTTGCCCCGCACCTGCCTGGTGTTTGTTTTCTCCCTGCAGGCATGCTGTGGGAGTCACGTTCAGGCAGCAATCGGTGGTGACTGCTGGGTGATGTTCGAAGCAAAATTCATTCAACTCCACCACTGATTTCTCCCCCTGGCTCCACAGCCCTGCGTGTGCCTAGAGCTGCAGGCACAGCCCCCACTATGAGCAATGTCACTCAGCACTCGTCCTGAAACAGGGGCAGAGCCACACTTCTCTGAACCCACACAAAACCACACGGCCATGGGACATGGGCCTGAATCCCCAATGGCTCATGGAGACCCTGAATACTCCAACTACAGCACAGAAGTGCTACAGGTCCTTCTGCTCCTACTCCAACGCTCAGCAGCTCTGACCCCAGCACCCCCTGCAGCCAGTTATGGGGAAGGAGGGGCAGCAAATGAATTGCTCAGTGAGCTGCACCTGTGGCTTATTTAATGCAGCTGTTCCACAGAGGGGAGGTGCACGGGCTGATGGGACAGGACAGTCGTGCTCATCCATGCAGGCACATGCCCAGGCCAGGCACTGACCGAGGGCAGAGCTGTGCTCATGGGGCTCACAGCTGTGACCTCACCAAGTGCCCGGTGTGCTCGGCCCGGGCTGTCTGGGGTGGAAGCAGGAGCTGGGCCGTAGCGGGAGCCCGGCGGGGCTGGGATGGGGCTGGGACAGTGGGCTGCCACAGGCGCGTTCCTAACAAGCAGCTCCGTGCACGCGGCCAAGCCCAGGGACTGCGCTTAGCCCAGGTGTGCTCAGAGCCGCACAGAGGGCGTGCAGGGAGGGTGCGGGGGAGGAGATGAAAGAGAGCCGTCGGTGAAGGCAGCCCCTGCGGAATATCCCGGCTAAACCCGACGGAGTTCGCAGCCCGGCGCCGGGCACGGTAGAACCGCTCGCTGCCGCACGTGGGAAGCGCCCCAGCGGCCCCGGGGGCGGCCGCGCTTCCTCCGATTGTCCCGGCCGGGCCCCGCCGGCAGAGCCCCGGGCGCGGGGCGGTGCGGAGCCTCCCCCGCGCTTCCCCCGGGCCGGGCGGCGCCGTGCACACTGCGGGCGGCGGAGAGGAGGAGGAGGAGGAGGAGGAGGAGAAGGGTGGCCGCGCTGCACCGCACCGCCGCGGGAAGTTTCCGTCTGGGCTCCCGTTCGCATACCAGCTCGGGACTTTCGAAACAACTCAATTTCTTTAATTTACTTTTAATTTAACTTATTATTACTATTATCGTTTATTTGCTTTTAATTTTTATTTTCTTTTTTTTTACCCGCGAGCGGCAGCGGCAGCAGCCGGCGCCGGGCGGGCCCCGACGGGACGGGGCAGCGGGGGATGCGCGGAGGCGGCGGAGCTCCGCGGCCCTCTCCGG